>JBBPRA010000009.1:0-159932 GCA_038092775.1 Boletus rubescentipes
CAGCAGCCCGTCGCCCTCGGCGGGTAAAGGGAAGATTGGCAAGTCCGATTGCATGCGAATGTTCCGCAACGTCTGTATAAGAAAGGGCCAAAGGTTTGCTTCGGAAGAGCTGAATAGAGACCAACGCACAGCAGACGCGAACTTGCTCCGAGTCAAAGTAGGTCTTGTAGCTGATCGATGCTTGACATCCCTGTCCCTCGAGCTTTGCGACGGACGCGTTAACAGACCATGTCGTGTATGTTGCACGCGAACGCTCACTTTTCTGCTGGGGACCTTTCGGACGCGTTCTGGGTGTTTCTTGACGTACTTTTTGCGACCGCTACGCGAGTGGCGGGCGCATACGAGTTTGGTGTGGTCCTTGAAGCGGGGCGGGACTGCTTTGCTGCCGTGTGTGTCGCCTTTTACGAACTCGACCATCTGAGTCTCCTCCTCGTGTGCGCGCCATTCCTGGAAGGCGGTGATGTTTGGGAATACGAGGGTGTAACCGTCGTCGGTGTCGCCTGAGCCATAAGGTGGACGGGTGGAGGACTGTTTCGTGGGAGAGGGGATATTTTGCGTGTAAGACTGGTGTTGGTTCTGCTGCAAATGTGGAGGCAAAGGCTGGGACATGGCCAGTTGCCCCAGCCTGAAATGCTGGAAACTCATACTTTTTGTCAAGGAATTCGATCCAAAATGGTGGGTTACAAAATAAAATAAAAAACCTGTCACATACACACACACATTGTCACACAATGACCTCTTCCCTCAGGAATTCGCTGCACCGGCGCAATCACAAGGAGCGCTCCCAGCTCGCTCATCGCGCAAAGTATGGCATCCTCGAAAAGCACAAGGATTATGTTCTCCGTGCGCGCGACTACCACTCAAAGCAGGACCGCATACATCGCCTCAAGCAAAAGGCCGCCAACAGGAACAAGGATGAGTTCTACTTTGCCATGAAAAACGAGAGGACCGTCGAGGGTGTCCATGTAAAGGACAGGAAAAACACCTCCATGCCCATGGACATGGTCAAGCTACTCAAGTCCCAAGACGAAGGTTACATAAGGACTATCAAGACCGTAGGACTCAAGGTCCGTTGCAGTCCCTCGCCGTCGTCCGTCACTCACTTGCCTCAGAAAATAGACAAGATCAAGCGACAGCTCACCGATCTGGCAAATCTTGTCTCGTCTGGCCACAAAGTCGACGACTCGGAAGAGGATGAACCCTTGGCGGAGGATGAACTAGAGACCCTCCGCGCAGCAGGTGTCATTGCCCCACAAACTCGTGCGCCTCCCAAGCACATCATCTTTGCAGAAGACGCTGCAGAAGGTGTGTCTGCCCTTTGTGTGTCATCTCGGGTGCTGACCATCATCTCAAGCTCAGCGACACCTTGAGCAAAGTGCTATTAAGGGTGCGGACAATGCTACTTCGACGGGACCATCCGGCGGATCTGAACTTGGTTGGAAAATACATGATACCGTGAAATCAAGACGTCGACGAAAGAAACAATCAATTGATGATGCCGTGGACGACGGTCCGGATGAGGATCAAGACCCAGTAAATGTTGTACGTGACTGCATTTCAATTTTTCATTTTCGTCCTTTCCTTGCGTCGCACAGAAACACCGCGGGCGACTTCTTAAAGAACTTGCTGCGCGACTCGTCCGAGACACCCAGCTTTCATATGCTCTCCGTGAACTAGAAATGCAACGTTTACTAGTTGGTAAAGGTGGGCGAAAAAAGATTCGTGGAGCTGAGCTTGTCAAAGAAGAGGATAGAGATAGTCCCGATGATGTCGATGAAGACCAAAGTGCACGTAAACAAAAATCCGATCCGTCTGTTTACAAACCTCGCGTGTATAAATGGAGGGTGGAAAGAAAACGATAGCGTGTATGTAGCACCGTCCATAACATAACATGATGAGAAGATCCCAGTTTTAAATAACGAAAACCTGATATATCGGGTTAAATGTCAATGATAAATCCAATCGTCAATTTAAAGACGATATCACTAAAGCAGATAAAGAGCAGCGAATGCAAAACTTGAGATCACCACCGACCACTGAGCAAATACAGGCATTGCACTGTTCGAAGATGTCCCAGATCCTGTTGTCGATGAGGTAGTTTGCGGAATGGGGGTCGCAATGGGGGTGGTCGGTGAGTATGTAACCCCATTAGCAGTGGCAGCCACCTCGAACACAGAACCACCACCATATTCGTAAAACTAGGCTCCAATCGCGGGTGAGCATCAGACAGTAACATGTATCATAGGCTTACATCAACCAGCATAAAGTTGGGGTTTCGGTCGTAATCACTGACACAAAGGCTGACTTGTTGGCCAAGTGAGTTTTGTCCCGATACAGCATTCGTTTGATTAGCCTGACTGACGTCGGGAACGGGTTGCCCAAGAACTAACGAGTCGAGGAAATGGTTAATGAGGTACATTTGTGTCGATGCATTGCCTTGAGTACGGTTAACGCTGCAGTCAAAGGTGGTCGTGACGTCATAAGGTGATTCCCAGATGTTGGTAAACTCTGGGGGGACATTATTGTTATCGGAATATACAAAGGGGTCAAGCACGTACCGTCAATTATGTATGGGACACTGTTAAAGTCCGCTGACGCATCCATGAAGGTGATGAGACGCTTTCCAGAGTCGATAAGACTTGCCAGCGTAGGCCATTGAGTGGCAGGGATCGACGCCGAAGGAGGTGAGTATGACATGGTATCTAGCCCAGCGCCCTTGAACACGGTATCGTATGCGGTGGGTGGGAAATCATCGGAATTGACGATCAGAAGGGAAATAACTACAATGACGTTAACACGGGGTCGATACGATCCCGCTACTCCCACCTTCGTTAGGATTAGCATCTAGCCATGACTTGACTATATGGCTGTTTCAAAACACGAATCCGCTTTCATTATCATGACCTACCTGTTGCGAGATATGTAGAGAGAGGCCCTCCATTGTAGAGGGACTAGAAAAAGAGTGTGAGATAGTGAAAGCGGGCAGGGAGACGCACGCACGCAGGAAGTGTGGCAAAGTTGTATCACACCAGTCAGATTATGCGCCTGGACCTGTAACATGCGAATCCCATCCGTTAACTGCTGGGTGACTGAATTGGAGCGTCAGTAAACTGTCTATGTCCACGATCCATGACGACGACGTACTGTTGTAGTCCTGATTCGCAGCCACTAGCGTCACATGGTGCTCAGCCTCGAGGCCACTGGGACGGCGAGGGACTTACGGTTGTTGACCCCGACTGCGTAGGAATCATGGGTGCCGACAAAGGTGATGTTTCCAAAAGAGCGGTTGCAAAGATCTGCACTGCCGTTGCAAGTAGTTGCGCGGCGGGAAGGTGACTCTGTCGGAGAAGCACAGACAAGGGGGAACTGCGGAGCGGCAAAGAGCAGAAGAGAAGCGAGGAGAGCGGCCCGCGCTGCAAAAGAAAGCTTGTTTGAGGATGGCATATGAGACGATGGCAACGGTAACGAGTGTGGTGAGAAGAAAGTTGAGAGTTCCGAATCAGGCTGTGTCAGAGTCGGAGGGAATCATCCGGTGCGTCTAAATATTCTGCTGTGCCAAACAACGTGCATACTTTACACGAGATCATGTGGAACGAAGACAAGACTAAACAAGATACAGGTCAGATGCGAGAAGACATGCTAAGACAGGGACTCGGTGATACTGAAATGGACATGGTCACCCTCCCCCAGGGTAAGTTTGACGGGTAGCCTTGGATCGATGCGAACGGGCGCACTGGAGCCAACAAAAAAATCACCGCGACTGAAATTTCTGGTGATGGCGGCGGCTTCTTCCTCGGTGAGGTTGCGGGGTCGCTTGTTTGGGCGAAAGGTTGAAGATGATGCGCCAGTAAATGTACCGTTGTAATCGTAATATTGATGCTGAGTCAATGTTGGGGCTCCATGGACGTAGGCTATGGGCGCTTGGGCAAACGTGGAGACACCGGGCGCTACAAGATGTAAGCGAGGAGGAGACGATATGGGTGAAGATACATACTCGGGTGAGTCTGATTGGTATGATCGGTATCGGGGTCAGGGTAGGCACAGGCTGCGCCGATGCCCCTTTTGAGACAACTCTGAGTGATGCAGACGCTTAGAGGGACGCTGCAGCGGAGGGCCGGAGACCCACCTGACAAGGGAGAACTTCACTACACCTTGTCTTGCCAGTATGACAGGCAGTACAAGCGCGCCTGACGGAAGGTGCTTTGGCTAGAAATATAATTCTGGCGGGGCTGGTACAATATAGCTACGGGTAAGCTAACCTTTACGGGTTGTTCCCTCCGGGGAAGTGCCGTTGTTATTTTGTTGTTGGTGAGCATCGGAGGCGTGTTGCTGTAGCTGATGGAGTTGCTGTGCATCAATGGCCGACGCCGCGTCCTGCGCCGGTGGAGATGCCTCACTGAGAGCCGACATGGGAGTTGCGGAGCGGGGCTGGACCGGGCGATCGGAGGAATATAATATTTATTTGGCCATGTTTTGATTATATCGCCGCCGGACTCGCCGAATTCTCTACCACCGGCTATTCGGGTGAGAGTATCGCCGGTCGTCTTCTCTGCCATCGACCATGTCTCTGCCGCCCTCGCCTCAACCCCCCGTCCCTTTCGCCGATTTCGAATATGTCTTCGACCCGGCACTCTCCAGCTTGTTCCCCCCTTCCTTGCCCCCCTCCGCAGACCTATTCTCCCCCTCAGAGACAACCGACCTGCTTGGCTTCCTAGACAACTTTAACTGGGACTTGGAATCAGACCCCCCCTTCAACGATCTCGCCGCTCCAATCATTCCCCCGCATCCCCCCTCTGCGTCTCCGCCCCCTGCCCCCAACCTTCTTCCCCCGCTCATACAGACGCCTCCCTCGCCGACCAAACCAGAGGTCTCTCCCGACCATGATGAGGATCTCTTGTTGCCCTCGACACCCCCGGAAGGCAGCTCTCGGACGCGGTCCGCACGGCGTAAAGGTACATCGGACTCGCGCCAGACTGCGCGAACAAAGCCCCTCTTGTCCACGCCGCAGAAGCGGCTTAATCACATCATGTCCGAGCAGAAGCGCCGCAACGCCATCCGCGACGGCTATGCCCAATTAATTGCACTCATCGCACCTGCAGGCACACAGCCGATCGACCTGCCGTCCAGGGGCCGGCCAAAGGGTAGTGGCACACGGAACAATGGGCAAACAAAGGGCAAGAGCGGTGTGCTGTTCCACGCGGTCGAGTATTGCAAGTGGCTCGAGGAAGGGAGGGATGCTCTCAGAGAAGAGGTACTTAGATTGGAAGCAGCTGCCGGTATCACGGGATCGCGTTGAGCGCGAGGTCAGCTCCACTGCTCTGATCAGACAGACTTTTGAACCTTTCCATGCCATCAGGACGACTGAAATGCTGTACTTTCTCACCGCAAGGCCCGGGAGACTTTACTGTACTGGAGAAATATTCACCGTGTCGTACTAAAATAATCGTATTCTAGCTCCGTGTGTCCGCGGAGGTGTAATGGTGTAGCTGATCAATCTATACCTCTCCCTTCCCATGCCTCCATCGCAAGTCCTTCCGTCGTGGCATATACCCAACTTTGTACTGCGTGTCGAGGATCTACACCACGAAGGTGCTACCGTCTTTTTGAACAACTTTCACCGCGATGTCCTTCAATCAGCTGTCGAAGCATCATACACATGGCTATACACCCCATTGACTGCACCGACGCAGTGAGTGCACAACGCCCCCCATCCTCTGCCAAGATCTTGATCCCCCTTGTCCGAACAAGCGTCAAGAAGATCACGCTTGTTCTCCGTTCCTTTGAAGGCGTCGCATACACTTGCGGATCAGACATGGACAAGGAGATTCATCTATCTCTCGACTATGTCGTCTCTACTGTATCTCGGGCACGCGACGAAATTATAGGTGTTCTTGTCCACGAAGTCGTACACTGTTACCAATACAACGCCAAGGACACCTGTCCAGGGGGATTCATAGAAGGCATTGCGGGTAGGGCTGTATTCTGATCCCCATCTCGCGACCGAATTTATCCTCGTTCGCAACAGATTTCGTGCGGTTGAATGCGGGGTATGCCCCACCGCACTGGAAAGTCTCAGGAGGCGATAGATGGGACGCGGGGTATGCCACGACGGCGTATTTTCTCGACTGGATCGAGAAGCGTTGCGGCAAGGGCACCGTCCGGAAGCTGAATGCGTACATGAAGGACGAAACATATGATGCACAGATATTTGTGACTGTTACTGGCGACCCCGTCGATACACTGTGGCGTTTATATTGTGAGCAACTGGAGCGACGGTGATCGCAACAGGGAGAAAGAAATTATACCCTTGCTGTGGCATGATGTACCTGAGAGAGATTCCCAGTTGCTAAGCTATTACACAAATAGATTGCATGCGATAGCGAACAGAAATGCAATAGGAAAACTGTCAATCATCAGAACGCACTATCCCCAGTCTTCCCCAAGTTCCCGAGCTAAAAAATCGTCGTCGTCGCCGTCCTCCTCGTCCTCCTCATCTATTGGGGTAGGAAGACTTGCGACGAGGGATTCCACTGATAGACTGCGACTGCGACTTCTCGACGGTCGTGAGGAAGCAATTTGATCAGCGGTGAATGCTTCCTTTAGCTTCGATGTCCCTGTTCGATTCGAAGCAAGTTTCTTGCGTTTGGACAGTGGTGATCGCAAAACATCTTGCTGCGGGTCGGCGTTTCCGTTCTCTGATGGTGTAACACTTCTTAGACGTTTCCGCTTCAGTCGGGGCGAAGAATTCGGGCTAAATTGACAATACCAACGATTGAGCTTAAAGGCACCACCCCGATGAAAAAAAACGCACCTAGGTTGACTACGGGTCTCATCAGTCATGCCATCATCCTCTGATGCCATAGCACTCCTCACGCTGCGCTCGCTTTTGACATCCTCGTCATCACTCTCATTCATGGCTGCCTCGACTTCATCGTTGATGTTATTCCAGTCGATGTCTGCGAGCTCGAAAGCTGCGTTGCCCGAACGCATAGGTTCGACATCCCAATCATCCGCATCCGGTTCTGGGTCCGAAGAAATCGGATGGGGGTCTATATTAGGACTCAAACTTGGCGCATGTCGAGCGGGGTCTTCAAGGAGGTACGGAGTCTCGTCTTGTCGCCGCCACAAAGCTATTGAATCCGTGAACCAAGCTAGCCAGACTATTTTGATTCCACCCCGTTTTCGCGCCATGTCGACCTTGACGGTTCCTTGCTAATGTTGCACAGTCAGAAAAAACAGGCCACCGATCGTCTGCGAAATCAAACCTTGGCAGCGACAACGTGCGTGGTAAAGTTGTTCAACTCAGTGTAACATCGGGCGCCAAACATGTGTGCCACCTTCCATATCTCGGTAGTTTCTGGTTTCGTGTCAAGAGGTATAACACTAGAAAAGACAATATGGACCCCGTCGAGGGTTTTAGTGCGCATCTCCGGAATGATGCGCTACCAAGAGAATTGAATGCAAAATCAGACATGATACATCTGCACTCACTGTCACATCGTAAAGTTTGGATAATCGTTGTCGTTCACTGCCCAGTCGGCGCTTCGAGTTCTTTTCCTCAGGGGAACGTCGGTCATAAGCATCGAAATATTGCCGATGAACGTCTTCCAACAACTGCCGAGGAATGCTCAATGCATCTAGAATATGGATTATTACATTTTAATGACTTACCGCGCCTACTCTTCGTAGTTCAACATCGTCGTTTTTCAGGAGCGCCTTTTTCGGATGCTCGGCCTTGACGTTGTCCGTTGATACAATAGTGTGCTCAGCGTCTGTGGAAGTGTCATTACCAGAGCAGCTTTTAGACCAGATAGCTGTACCTTGTAGTTCTTCTTGCTTCTTTGCCAAAGGTCGTTCCTCTACTTGAGCCTCGAGTGCCAGCGAATTCTGCGTCAGCATGGCCTTGGACTCAATCTCGGCGCGCTCGCGTTCTTCAGGTTGAGCGATCGTAGATGGGGAAGGGGTTGATACCACTGGCTCGCTTGGTGCTGGGGGAGTGGCCGGTTTACCTGATGATCATGAACAAGAGGGTTGGCGGTAATGTCTTACATGGACACTAACCAAGCGTCGGAGTGTGCACAGTAGGTGCTAGTGGTTCTACTTTTGGAAGAAACGCAGAATTGATATCACCGATGCCTACGAAGAAATCATCTTTCACAAATGTTAGCTTAGTGCTTCCCGGAGATACTTGAAAAGACTTGCAAGGAATAACTTTGATCAAGTTTGGACTCCACTCCCAGACATCCGCCCGATCGTCGATGATGACGACCATAGATGTATCGCACGGGAAAAGTCGTTGAAGACTTTTTTGCGTGAGGCCTGAAATATATGAGGGAGTGTTCGGCAGATGCAAGAGAGCACGCTCACTCCCGCTCTCATCTCTACTCAAGATACGACCACCGAATATTTTCCCAATGGGATCAATGGCGGCACATACCTCTTCCGCATAGGCACGAGTACCCATGGTGTATACATGCATCTCGTATTTTGTGGATAGTTTACGGAGAAAGTCCTGCAGGCCAGGCCTGTGCGGACATATGAGTAGGCGCTCTAGGTATTCTCGAGTGCGGATCAATGACGCACCGAGGTTTGATGTAATACATACATCCTTCACTTTCAATCACTTTATGCTTTCCCTTTAGTTTGGAGGCACCCCTTGATGAAGGCAGACCAAACGATTCGGGACCGAGCCGAAACTTGCGAACATCCTTGAGGGCGTCCCAGTTGGGATTGCACACGTCTGGATCAGGAGTTTCGTCATCTGAAGAGTCGGAGCCATCCTCCTTGGGTGTTTCAGATGACTTTTTCGATTGCCTTGCCTCCCAGGCCTCCCCCTCGATTATCCATTCGCCAACTGTAGGATCAACGGTCGCATGAACGATAGTCTGGTCAAGATCGACGATCAAGGATAACTTCCTGGACTTGAGGAGGTGTTCTGCAGTCTCCATCTCTATCCTCTGAGCTTCCTCCATTGATACGGTTGGGCCAAAGGCCGAGTGTGTCATTTGGATAGATGCACGCGATGCATCCGAGAAGCCTGTGTAGTCATAGCTGGAAACAGTGATGAAACCCAGAGGATCGTAGGAGCCCAAGAGGGTACCCACGCAGTCATATCCTTTCCGCAGATCCCACATAAGCCACCTACTTGGACGCCATGCTTGCAAGGTTCGAGGATGGTGATGACCGACTTTTGCTTGGACCTCTGGAGAGAGATTTCGTCGCCTACGCGAACATTCCATGCGTCTACGGTGCCCTCGAGGGGACAATCCCAAGTTCCGAAGCGTATTTCAGGACGGGCGGCGGGTGTGGAGGGTTGATATTTGAAAGAATAGCTGAGCAGACGGACGCCGCGTTGAACGGAGGCAGCCTGTTTAACGTCGAGGGAGGCGACCTTTATGGGATAAGGGAGACCCGGAGGCAAGTGGAGTTCAGTCGGACTGGACATGGGCGAGCGCGTTCAAAGTGACCCGCTGAATGTGTGGCTGTGCTAATGTCTGCCCCGTTGTTGTTCTCGACCTTTGAAGTGACCAGCCAGGCCTTTTATCGCACCGCCCTCTCTTATGCCATCGTCAACCTCAAGCCAATCGTGCCAGGTCGTGAGTCCTCTCCTTCTCCCCACTCACAACCCACTCAGCAACCGCAAGACGTCCTCGTCATACCCACGCGCGTCGTACCGCGCCTGACCGACCTCTCAACCCCCGAGTTGACGTCCCTCATCACCTCCGTCCAACACGTCGGTCGCGTGATTGAAAAAGCCTACAGTGCAGACTCGCTCACCGTAGCATGTCAGGTACAACCCAATGATCTCTTGCCTGCTCGAAACTCACCCCTTCTAGGACGGCAAGGCTGCAGGCCAGTCCGTACCCCACGTACATTTCCATATCCTTCCCCGCAAATTCAAGGGCGACTACTTCTCCGAGAGGATGGACGACATATACCCCGCTTTGGAACAGTCGGAAGCCTCCCTCCCTCAGCATTTCATGGATGCGCAGGGCGTTGATGGCCGGTTCCAACCACTCAAGGTTGATGCCGACGACAATAGACCGCCTCGATCCCTCCCCGAGATGGAGAAGGAAGCTGACTGGTTACGAACCTTTTTCGTCAACCCTCACCACAATCCATGAGCCCTCTGTTCAAGGACAGTGAATTCTATCCAGTTTTGCTTCCATAGTTGGAGTACATCAATTCGGTTCACATTCTTAGATATCATCTGGCCACACACAGCTAGCTGCTGCATGGCCGCATCCATTCGCATGTTGAACAGAGTTTGGGGTTGGACCTGCAAGACATAGCACTGGTGCTGGCCACATATTCCTAGATCCGTCTCGCCCATAGAATGCCCCTTCTCCGTCGACGTCTTCCAAACCTTCCAAACCCTCCTCCATGCCCTGGTCACCAGCAATGCGCATCATCCTCACACCGTTTCTCCACGACTGGTACAGCCTGCTGTGGATGGCGGTGAGTTGAGAGAGACCCTCGTCCCAGCCTCTCTCGAACTGGGCTCGAATGGCGTCGTGTCTATCCTTGTGTACCGTGTTTGTTGTTGTGCTCAAGGAACAGAGAGTTGGGGTCGACGGGACTATGCGAACTTTTGTGACCGCAGTGTTTGCTGGCAAGACTGGCGCTGTCGTTCTTGTTGGTGCATCCCGTAATGATATCGCTGCAGCAGCTAGTCCGCGACGACCCGGGCGGGCGCGTCTAGCTGGTGCAACAACCTCTTCGGGTACAGTGGCCAGCTCTGCGTTCCGGCTGGTGCGAACCGCGCGAGCTTCTAACCAAGTCTTGAGCTTTTTCTCCCGTTCTTTGGCTGCCTTGACGGTTGCTAGCGCACAAGTCTTTCCGACCTTCGCCCATTCACTCTCCTGGGCGTCGCCCCACGCAATGTGACACCCGTCTACTATCAAGTGCTCTAGCCCCTGGAACCGCGCTGCCAGCGCCTCCACGTCGGTCAATCGAATATTGCATGTTGACAAATCCAAGATGCGAAGGACAGGCATGGATCGAGGTGAACTATACAGAAAAGGTGCAACTTGTCTGGACGGGACTCGCAGCCGCAAATTTGTCAGAGAACGGAGGTATGGCGAACAAGCCAATGTACTGATTGGGTCGAGGCGGAAGAACACCAGGGGTTGTGCGAAGTGGTGTCTGCGGGCTATTTCCGCGTCAAGAGGGTCTTGCACGACCGATAAGGTTGGAAGGTTGGATGTCGGCCATCGAGAAAGAGCCATAAGGGCAGTGTCGAAGTACGCGCCCTGACATCCGAATCAGCCTGACGAGCATACTCACTGGGTGCTGACCCTCCCACCTTGAGAAACTGATAATATGTGGCTTTCTGCACACTGAGGCCGCGATCAGCAGCAAACCTTGGTCATGAGAAGCGCTATGGCTTACTACGGTCTGAAACGCAATGAGATGTAATTTAGCACCTCTCTCGGCTTCTCCAGCATCTCCTCCATATGCTCCGGCGCAAAGTTTGCCCCAACAAACAGCGTGATCACGGACAGCCGCGAGAAGAGTGCCACCAAGTTGACCACTACATCTGCGTCTACACTCCACGTTGCAAGAGAGAATTCTTGAACCCAGAGTGGCTCATCGACGCGTCCTCGTAGTCGACGATACAGCTGCACCACACTCTCTGCTGACTTGAGGCGGATGCATTCAAACAAGTGGTGCAAAGGCACTGGGGAACGTGGGATAGCTCTAGTGAGCGACAAGGTAGTCTGCTGTCGTTCGTCTCGAGGGACATGTGTCAATATCCCGTCGTATAGCTCTGGAGGTAGCTCGGCCAGATATGGGATCATCGCGAGGAAGGTAAGTTGCGTCGACCAGTGACTCGTCTCTATGGTATTTTTTCCAGCCAATCATCAATTTCGGTGTCAACTCCAGACGTACACTCTGATCAAAGGAGAGGCCCTACGATACTTGTTTTCAGGGATAACTCGGTTCCCTCCTCACCCAAGACGAGCATCTCCACTCCCTTTTCTACCACTTCTCTCGTTTTCTCTCTTCCAGACCAGGAGCTTATGCGCGGAGTCCATGCCACCATGTGTGCACCAATGTGACTCACGACAGTTCTTGCAAGTTCAATGTCCTCTTTTCCCCTCCGCTCCCTGTAAGCACCCAAGAACGACTCAATCATAGTCCGCGTCGACTCCTCCCGCGCTGGATGGAACTCGGACGGAATGTACATTTCTGCACAAAATTGACCGAGATCTAGTCCAGGCAAGCCGGTCTTGCTAACCTCCCAGTCCAGGACGTATAGTTTCTCCACACCTTCTATGCTTCCGCCCGCACCGCGTCTAAGCGACAACACTAGATTGCCTGGCCACAAATCTCCATGCGTCATCGGGTCGGATGGGGATGCGGCATAGATGGCCTGCTGCCTCCGTTCTACCAGCTTCGATATCGTCACCAGCTTCGCTTCAGGAATTTCCAACAGGGGATCCGAGAGTGTGGGGATATCGTCCTTCCCAGTCAGAGTGGACTCGAGTCGCCCGTAGGTTATGAGAGTCGAGATGTACTTCCCAAGCTGATTGTTTGCAAAAACAGTCAGGTCGGTGTCAGGGTTCTGGTTCCAAGTGTGGACGCCGCTGATGAACTCGCCGAGGGCAGTGCCGATCTGTTCCGAAACGGTCTTCGGTAAACCCTCTTCGATGAGTAGTTCCTTCAGAGTTCGGGAATCCTCCCCCGCGTCATCCATGATTATGACATGTCTTCCTTCATCGAATAAGTGGACCGTAGGAACTTTGATAAACGTGGCGGCATCGGCTGTCGACAGCTGACCTGCGAGACGGAGTGCTTGGACTTCGACGAGCTAATTTTCACTGTTAGTGCACCGAGACAATATTGGTAGGTTTGTGAATACCTGGCGTTTCTGGTCCAACGGAAATGTTCCGCCCGACGCAGCAGCATATGGTGGAGCGTATTTCAGAACAAGCGTCTGGCGGCCAACAAATGCTGTGTGGAGGTGTATTCTATATGTGAAATTACCCATCCCCCCGAAGAGTTTTTCGACTGTGTGAGCAGCGAATTGAGGGTTATCTTGGAGGTATGCCTGGATACCTGGTACCGTCGCTAAATCGTCTGCGACACTTGACATCTTTCAGGGTGTGTAAGAAGAGTGAGTGATGTTTCCCAGCACTCGGACATCCTTGCTTTCTCGGAATTTATACATGAATGGCCAAAGTTCCGAGTCATTGGTCAACCGAACAAAGTTGGAGAATCAGTGACTTGCTCATGAAGACGGTGCCGAGAGCGCCACAAGTGACAGGCTAGAATTTCTCACCGGAAGGCGAACGTTTCATTCGAGTCAGAACGTGGGTCTACGAGTCCACCAACTATGCCGGTCAATTTTCAGATTCCTGAGTGTCACCAGGCAACCTCGTCCAAGAATCTCACGTACGGTCCTTCTTCCGTGTTATCGTGAAGGTGGAGGAGACATTCACAAAAAAGAACGAAAAATGCATTGTTGGGATACGACAGCTTACAACAATCCCTAAGCCATAGTAATCTGGTTTTACAGCACCTCGGTATCCAGGCACGAATTACAACTTGTCGTAGTAGTAGTCGAGAGGGGGGATGTCGGGCTACGAACCAAAACCGTGAGTAGTCGCGGTAGGGACAGTTCAAGGATGCCTACCTTGAGACCCTTGCGTGTACGGATACCCTTGACGAGTTCTTCAAGCTTGGTGCCCTTCTCGAGAGGAGCTGAAAGTGACATGCACTCAGTATCCAGTTCCATCGGCTCAAATTGGCCACTTACAGCCATTCATGATCTCCCAGTGGTCAAACACGCTCTGGGGGAAGGCCTGTCCTGCAGTGTGTGAACGGAGATCCCCGTTAAAGCCAAAGGATTCCATGACAGGCAAGTACGCCTTCACAGTGAACATGGGAGTTCCAGGCCTCTGCTCTTCGCTAAAGACTTGACCACGGCGTTTGTTCAGCACACTGTAAATACCACCGATGGCATTCTCAGGACATTGAATCTCGACTAGCACGGATGTCAGCCCTACGTCAAACCGAGCGATAATAAACATTTTACCGAGGTAAACCGGCTCTTGGAGACCTGGTGTAGCAAGCAAGCAGGCAGCGTAGCAAACACGTCTGCACGTTGGGATGATTTGACCTCCACCACGGTGGATAGCATCAGTGTGTAGCTAGGGGAATCAAAAAGGATGCGCTAGTAACGATGGCAAAGGGCTTACTGTCACATCCATGACGTTCACACGGACACCACGCATGTTCTCTTCAGCACAGACACCTTCTTTCGTTGCCCACTGGAATGCGGCAACACACGAATCCTTGATTTCATTGAGGTACTGCACACCCTTGGTGACATCAACTAGCAAGTTGGGACCGGTGGTTTCAGGACCGAAACACCAGATCTTCCTGGCATCAGTAACATCCCAACCATATTCATCAGCAAGAATACGAGCACGAGCTTTGAAATCGTCACGGGCATTGACGGTGCCACCCTCGATGGCTTTGGTAAGTTCCTCATCGAGTGGCATGGCCTTCGCGTACAGACGGTTATGCTTGTTCTGTGACTTGGAGAGGGCAACGATAGAAGATTCCGTCTTCACGGTCTCGCGGTAACCAACGACGGGGTCTGAGATTTTGAGGGGAACACCCGCATGGTCCTCTTGAAGGTCCTATATTTACCCATAAGCAAAAACCAAATGATAGCAAAGCAGCATATTTGACCTTCAAGCAAATTTCCAAGTGGAGCTCTCCGGCTCCCGCAACGATGTGCTCACCAGTCTCAGCAATCCAAGCCTGGACACAAGGGTCGGACTTGGAGAGACGTTTGAGACCTTCTACAAGCTTGGGGAGATCGGCAGCGTTCTTGACTTCAACGGCAACTTGAACGACAGGGGACACGGAGAATTTCATGACCCTCATGTTGTGTGCGGTTTCAGAAGTAGTGAGAGTACCGCTCTTGAGCAAGAACTGATCGATGCCGACGAGACCGATAATGTTACCGGCAGGACAATCCTCAATAGGCTCAATGTAGCGACCCATCATGAGTACGGTGCGCTGGACAGACTTGACGAACAAGTCGTCTTTCTTTCCGGGAATATAGTTGGGCCCCTGGATGCGGATCTTGGGACCGGCACGGACAGTTCCAGAGAATACACGACCAAACGCGTAGAAGCGACCCTTGTCGGACGTGGGGACCATCTTTGAGACGTAAAGAACGAGAGGTCCTTTGGGGTCACAGTCACGGATACCGATGGCTGACTCGTCATCCATGGGACCCTCGTATAGGGTCTCGACACGGTAGCGCTGAGCGGTAGCGGGAGAGGGCAGGTGAATGACTATCATCTCCAGGAGAGCCTCGCCGGCAGGCAGGAATTTGCGCATGATAGTCTTGAGGAGGGCCTTGGCATCGGCTATCTCCTTCTCTTCGGAAGTGAGCTTAATCTCGAGTTTCTCGCACATGTTTTCAACTTGATCCTTCTTGTGTTTCATGACGGCATCAAAGATCTTGAATATGGGGTCGAGCACGAACATGTTGAAAGCGCGTTCGAGAGGCTTGCCATCAGCATCCGCAGACTTTGTAGACCACTTGCGAGTGGCGGGATTAAAGAAGTTGTCACCCCAAAGCTTGGAAATGAGCTTGTCCTTGGGAACACCGAATTTCTTGGAGTACCTTCCGGCAAACTGACGAAGGGTGAAACCCCATCCATGGAGACCGGAACCGAAAGCGACCGTGCCCCTGTCAGGATAGACCTGGACGTCGCCGAGGGCGGCGTCGTGGTACGTCGAGATGATGACGTTGACGGTCTCGACTGTGCGCTGGAAGGACTGGTAGAGGTCTTCCTTCTGAACTTGGAGCTCGAGAAGAGCACGGTCGACCTTGTTAATGACGACGACGGGTTTGATACGCTCGGTAAGAGCTTGGCGCAAGACAGTTTCTGTCTGGACACAAACGCCCTCGATACAGTCGACGACAACAAGGGCACCGTCTGTGACACGGAGGGCGGCGGTGACTTCTGAGGAAAAGTCGACGTGGCCAGGTGAGTCGATCAAGTTGATCAAGAACTCATTTCCTGATGGGATCGAATTCGTAAGACCGACCAAGTATATAGATACTAGCTCGTACCGTCGGTTTTTTGCTTGATGACTTCGACATCCTCCTTGTCCATTTCAAAGTACATGGAGATGGCGGTCGATTTGATGGTGATACCACGCTCCTTTTCGTCTTCGCGGGTGTCTGTGAAGCGCATGTCTCCGGCTTTTGCTGATGCAATGATACCAGCCTTGGAGACGAGGGAGTCGGTGAGGGTGGATTTTCCATGATCGACTGGAGGGTGTGAGATAAGATGACGATAAGATGCGATAGCAGGACACTAACCGTGTGCGATGACACTCATGTTACGAATATTTGTGGGTCGGTCCATAAGGCCGCGGACCTGATCTGTTTACGATGAGATACAGATGGACTGGGGGAGGTGGTCGATCTCACCTACGGTGAAGTTGCTGATTGGACGGTGAACATGAGGATGACGAAGAGCGACAAGGAAAGGACGTACACCATGATGTCTAAAAGTTGGGAGAGGCAGAAAGGGAGGGAGGGAGAGAGGGAGAGACTGCAGCTCGGTGTATGAGATCAAGAGGAGAATATGTTTTCTTGGTTATCGATCTGATTTAGGGCAGGTTCAACGGAGACGGAACACAGTCATTATCTATAGTAATCACGTGATTTTGTCATGACCGAGTCACCCTAATTAATTTTGAATCTCGATGACTCGATGAGGGTGCCGGCGGGTTATCGATCGCTCTCGAGGATGGCGTCCACTTACAACGGTCCATGGCCCGCCCGCAGAATTCGCGACGAGTTCTTTGCCTACTTCCGCAACAAAGATCACACCTTTGTCCCCTCCTCATCCACCATCCCCTACGATGACCCCACCCTCCTCTTCGCCAACGCTGGCATGAACCAAGTCCGTCTCTTCTTTCTTCTCTTCCACAGGTTGTCCTCACACGACCTAGTACAAGTCCATCTTTCTCGGCACCGTCGATCCCAACTCAGAGCGTGGCAAGCTCAGGCGTGCGTTTAACAGCCAAAAGTGCATCAGGGCTGGCGGAAAACACAATGGTTTTACCCCTCCACATCCGGAATGCCCTCACACTCACCTCATTCTAGATCTCGAAGATGTCGGAAAAGACTCTTACCACCATACTTTTTTCGAGATGCTTGGCAATTGGTCTTTCGGGGACTACTTCAAGGCACGTACCCTCCCCCCATTTCTCCCCCTTCCCTCATCTTTCACCCGCCATAGAAAGAAGCCATCACCTTCAGCTGGGAACTTTTGACCCAAGTCTACAAGCTTCCAAAAGAGCGGCTTTACGTCACCTATTTTGCCGGCGATCCACAGAACAATATCCCATGCGACGACGAAGCCAGGCAAACTTGGCTCGATCTTGGCATGGATCCTACACATGTAATTCCATCAAAATTCAACTTCTGGGGTATTCCTCTCGTCTTTTCATATCACCTCTTATCTGACTTGTCCCTGCAGAGATGGGTCCGACTGGCCCGTGTGGCCCTTGCAGGTGAGCTCAACGTTTGCTTGTTCTAGTCCATATCAATAACCATCGCAGTGAAATACACGTCGATCGAATAGGTGGTCGTGAGGTCCCGCATCTTGTCGACGGTGATGACCCGACAGTCGTCGAAATATGGAACAACGTTTTTATCCAATTCAACCGTGAGGAAGACGGATCCCTCAAACCTCTTCCAGCGAAACACGTGGACACTGGCATGGGCTTCGAACGTATCGTATCAGTCATCCAAAATAGGTTGTCAAACTATGATACAGACATCTTTCACCCAATTATGGTCAAGATCCAAGAACTTAGCGGTGCACGCCCATACACTGGCAAGTTTGGTGCTGAGGATGTCGATGGCATTGATACTGCCTACCGCGTTGTCGCTGATCACGTGCGAACACTCTCGTTCGCCCTAAGTGACGGCGGTGTGCCAAACAATGTTGGTCGAGGCTACGTTCTCCGTCGCATCCTTCGCCGTGGCTGTCGATATGTGAGGAAGAAACTCGGCGCACCCATCGGCTCGTTCTTCTCATCGCTCATGCCTGTCGTAGTCGAACAAATGGTCTGCACAATCTCCCCCTTGCATTATTGTGTCACGTTAATCGTCTTCCAGGGTGATATCTTCCCAGAACTTCAGAAAAAACAGGAGGAGATCAAGGAGATTCTTGACGAAGAAGAAGAATCCTTTTCCCGGACCTTGGATCGTGGCGAGAAGCTTTTCGACCAATATGCCGCGCGTGCAAAGGAGGCTGGTTCTAGCGAACTCAGCGGTGCTGATGTCTGGCGTTTATATGACACTTTTGGTTTCCCTGTCGACCTGACGCGTCTCATGGCTGAAGAACTTTTTCTCACTATCAATGAGAAGGAGTTCGAAGCTGCACAAGAACGATCAAAGGAAGCAAGTAAGGGGACATTTAAGAAGGACAAGGCGGACAGTGTCAAGCTCGACGTTCACGATCTTGCGGCATTAGAGAAGAACGACGCCATACCCAAAACTGATGATTCGCCCAAATACCGTGAGTAGCCTCCGTTTATTCAACACCGATTTAAAAGCTTACCGTCTGTAGAGCTTGGAAACATTGCCGCAAAAGTGAATGGTATTTACTACAATCGCGAGTTCCTTGGAACGACCACCAGTATTCCTGACGGTGCCAACTTTGGTATCCTCCTTGATCGCACGAGTTTCTACGCGGAGGCTGGAGGTCAGGAGTACGACACCGGAAACATTGTTATCGATGGTGCATGCGATTTCGAAGTGACGAACGTCCAGGTGTACAGTGGCTATGTCCTGCATACTGGCCATCTCAAGTATGGCCAACTGAGTGTTGGGGACGAAGTTATTTCCTCATATGATGAGCTACGTCGATGGCCGCTTCGTAGCAACCACACTGCTACGCACATCCTTAACTTCTGCCTTCGCGAAGTACTTGGAGACCATATTGACCAAAAAGGCTCTCTTGTCGCGCCAACCAAGTTGCGGTTCGACTTTTCACATAAAGCTCAGATTGCACTCCCAGAACTTGCCAAGATCGAATCTATGAGCGTTGACTGGATCAAGAAGAACGTCAAGGTTTACAGCAAAGATGTTGATCTTAAATCCGGCTTCAAAATCCCTGGTCTCCGTGCGGTCTTTGGCGAAACTTACCCAGATCCGGTGCGGGTGGTCGTACTAGGGTACGATGTTGACGATATCACAAAGGACCTCGAGAATCCGAGATGGCGAAGCACCAGCATCGAGTTCTGTGGAGGTACACACGTCGCAAAGACGAGTGATATCAAGGACTTTGTGATCATCGAGGAATCGGGAATCGCCAAAGGCATCAGACGAATCACCGCTATTACTGGGCAAGAGGCGCAGGAGGCGACGCGTGTCGCAAACGAATTTAAATCGCGCCTTGATGTGCTTGATGCTAGCTCTGGGAATGAAAAGGATGCTGGTCTCAAGGCTCTTACAGTGGTAAACCGGACTATCGGGCGTGCTCTAATGCGGTGCTCACCCACATCCCAGGAACTTGGACAGGCAGATATCTCAGTTTTGGTCAAAGCAGATCTGAAAGAACGTCTCGGAGCAATTCGCAAGGCATTCGACAAGCAGATAAAGGAGAAGGAGGCTGCGCTCAACAAACTGGTCTGTCATGTTGCTCTGAGAGAGCTAATTAATATTGATTTTGTCGCAGGCTGTCGACACACTGGTCACTTATTTCAACGAAAATCCAGACGCTGTCGGGTATTTTGCAAGCATTGATGTGGATGGCAACTCAAAGGTGGGTTGTATCTGGGGTGTCGTGGCCGAAACAAACCATTCATTCTCTCGCAAAAAAGATCCTTCAAAACGTTGTCGCACAAGGCAAGAAGCTCGGGAAAGCTGTGTATGTGTTCAGTGTCAACGCCGAGGGCGGAAAGGTGGGGCACGCGAATTATGTACCCGAAGATGTGCGGGAGAAAGGATTTGATGCGCGGACGTGGGCGTCCAAAGTGACCGAGGTATTGGGTGGCAAGGTGAGACTGTCCCAGGGTAGAGTGATCGCTCAAATTGATGACATCTTTGATCTAGGCTGGCGGGAAAGAGGATGGGGCTCAGGGTGTTGGTGTCAACATAGAGGAGGTCGAGAACGCTGTCAGGATTGCGCGGGAGGCATATCCGTTTAGCAAATGATTCCCCGAAGGTCGTAATGAATGCTGTGGATTTCTGCTTTAGACACCGGTGCTATCGACAGCCGAGATGGAATACACCAATTGCCATAGCATTGACTGATCTGACTCGCACTGACTCGATCCAATGGGTGATTTAAAACTCTGGCATTGTTGCGTTGGGGTAACTCCAACGCCCGTCATGCCAAGCAGGCAACTATATCCGCTCGAGATAAATCCGCAGACTGGAGAGCCCTTTCTCCGTCTCCCCGCTCCCAACGACAACATTATTCTAACGCCTCCGCGCACGAACGATGTCAAGGTCACCGGCCCCATCATCAATGATCCCAGGGTATTCATGTGGTTAGAAGGGCCCCCGATCCCATACCGTGACGAACATGCAGACGAGTGGATTGCACAGGTCATAAAGCAAAGCGAGGATATCGTGGAAGAGTTGAAGGAGGAAGACCGGTTGAACCCAGACGGTCCGTTGAAACTGGTGGGAGGGTGCCCGGTGAGACACATAAGGGAGGTTCTCCCGGATGGGACAGATATCTATCTTGGGGACATTGGAATCAACCGCGCGCAGATGGAGGAGGTGCTCGATCTTGATGAGAGGAAGAAGGCGGTGGCGGCGAACAACGAAAAAGTAGTCGGGGATCCGAGCATCGTGTGGACATTCGGAGGTATGGACAACGTTTCAAAAAAGGACTATGCTAAGTGAGTCGGACAGACTACCTTGTGCCCTCGCACCACGGACGGGGGATCATGAGTGCGGCGATGGGGACGATAATGCACAAGTGGGCGATACCGCGGATGGGGGTGCGGTACATGGTGGGGTATACATTTACTGGGAACGAAGGGAGTAAACGGGTGTTTGAGAAGAACGGGTTCGAGTGGCAGAGGACGTTGGACAATGGCAAGCTCGTTCGGGGAGAGCACAAGACGCTCAACTACTTGCACTGGAAATTGTAAATATTTATTTATTCCAACTGTGCAGCACAGCCATCGTCCATACTTGCAGTCCTGCGCTCCCCTTTCACTTGTTTTCTTCCCATCGCAACATGAGCAGCTTGATTAGACCAGCGACGCCCGGTTTCGTGATCACACTCGCTGCGACAGTCATCCTTGCCGTCGTCTCCTTCTCCGTACCACTCATCAAGTCCGTCTACTTTCTCAAGGCCTCCCTTGCCTCTCAAGGTGTAAATGGCGACATCACTTTCGGAACTCTGGGTTATTGCATGACCGTAGATTCATCGACTAGTTGCTCAAACGCTACCGTCGGATATCAACTCAGTCAGTTATTCTTCCTTGCTCTGCTGCAGAACTTACCTTCCTACAAAGATGTAAACGCCCTGGTCGGCGACACAACCGCCATCCAGATACCCCAAGTCGTCGTCAAATGGCTCACTTATGTCCTCGTACTCCACATCGTTGCTTTCGGCCTCGCCGCTATCGCCGCCCTTTTCGGCCTCCTCGCTCATGTCCGTGAAATGGCCATGACTTGCTTCAGCAGTTGCATATCCGGTTTTGCCGCTGCTGTCGCCCTCGCAGCTTTTATTTTCGACATCGCCCTCTTTTTCGTAGCAAAATCTCGCATGAATTCTGTACAAGGCGGTTCGGCGTCAATCGGCAATGCCGTCTGGCTCACTCTCGTCGCCTGGATCCTTCTTTTCTTTAGCGGCTGCTTTTATAGTGTTGGCAGATGCTGCATCAGACGTCGTTCGCGCGACGCATGGGGAGGCAAAGCGGGCACTCCCATTGGTGAAAATGGATACAACGCCAACGAACAAATGCGTCTCGACGCCGTAAAAGCAGAGGCTGACCGCAAGGCTCGTCAAGCCCAACCCGAGGTTGGCTTGCCTGCCTTCCACGAATATGACCCATCTCAGCCACTCAAGGCCCGCATGGATGGCGACGAAATATACCTTGAGGAAGACCCACCTTACCGCGATAATCAGAGCATTTCGACATCCGGAAATGCTGGCATGGGAACCTATGGTCGTTCTGCTGGAAGAGGATATGCAGGAGGTGGCTACATGCAGGCTCCCCCTGGCACTCGCGCTGTGGACGAGTATAATAATGCTTCCCCTTATCCCCCAGGACCACAACGTCGCGCAAGTAACATCACACATACCACCACCACCACTACCCCCTCCATGTATCCGCCATCGTCCAACACTGTACTTCCTCCCTCGGCTCCTGTAGCTGCCATGTACGACCCTTCTCCAAACAGTCAGTATAGCCACGACCCGTATGGCCCGCAGGCCTATGGCCACAACCCCGGAGCTACTTCCTGTAAGTTTTACTTTACTTGTTTTATGCATTGTTTTGATGTATTTTTAGACAACCCACATGTTCAGCAACCGCATGCACCTTATGATCCATACGGCGCATTCAGTCCGGACACTTACAATGCTACGGCTGCTATGGCTGACAATTCTTCTCAGTCACAGTATGCTGCTCCATACAATGCCGCTAGATCCCCCACCCTTCAGCCCGATCGTGGCTACACACTCGGCGGGCCCCCCGTAAACGAACCCTACCACGATCCTTATTATGGACATTACCAGGCTCCTTCAAACCCGACTCCCCCTCCACTGTCGCGATCACCACTTGCAATTGACACTCAGCTTGTTGGCGCGCCAACAAGCGTCAGTCCTGTCAGGGGCCCAAGGGGCCCAAGGAACAGCATCGTAATGGCCCCTCCACCTGCTTCACCGACACAATATGCCGACAGTCCTCCAATGTACGAGTCTGGTCCATCTGGCGCTCCTGGTCGATGGGGAACCAAAGGTTGAGTAAAATTGTTGTCATTACTGACTTCTCCAGCTCCTTCTCTGTCATACGGACCATTTCTAGGACGATTTTTGTATGACATCTCCCATACCCTTGTATCGTACTAAGTATATGATTCATCGACTTTTACTGCTTCCAACCGTGAATCAGATTCTTCCGAGACCGTAGTCGTCTCAAGTTATATTAATAGGTTGTACAGACTTCAAGCCACGGACGTGTTGGTGATCAGTTTACTCGTCAATTCACTTGTCTAAGCGTGCCAGGACACGATATCGCAAGTGTTTTCAGCTAAAGGCCACATGTTTCAACATGCGACCCACAGTGGAATGTGATACCTCGACCTCCGTCGTCTGATAAGTACACATGTAAACAGAGAAAAGAAAAAGAGATGGATACGAGGGCCGTGGAATTCCACCAATAAGTTGCACAGACTTCAAGTGACGGACATGTTAGTGGTCATACCATGTATTCATCAGTTCGCTTACCAAGTTTTTGGCACGAGATCCGATGCGAAAACACAAGAACAATACTTGGCGTTCATAGTTCATCCATTGGCCCCCGAGCTGGAAGATTTAAATTGGTAGGCTTGGGTGGCTCGGAAGACATGAGCATGGAGAGGAAATCGTGGGCAATGTCTGCCGCGGCAGTAGCAGTGATCTCAGCTGCGCAGCTTTCGTCAAAAATTATCGGGATGGAATGACATGCGTCCCACCATGGTCATACGCGGGCGCAACTTCGACAACGTCCGCACCACTGTAAAAAGTAGTGTGAAGTCGTGAAAGAGAGGCGCTTTACGGGATACGAACACGAAATTCAATCCGGCCAGCCCTCTGATGATGCGCTTGACTTCTCTGCTTGTCCAGCCTCCAGCCTCGGGGGTACCAGCTATGACCCCACTGAGCACTTTCAATTGTGTGCAGCAAGGACTAAAACTCACTACCGGGTGCCATACCAGGATCTATCGGTGGAGGTTAGCCGACGTTCTTCACAAGGGTGACTTATGCATACCAATCACATCGATATCAAGACTGTGTGCCAGGTCAGTATCAAGTCTGCTGTTTGTCGTGCAAGCCTGACCTCAAGTAAACCGGCGTATCTCCGACTCGTTTCCGGATTCGTTCAATGATGGAAGTGATGCCATGGTCATCAATATCATCGGCGGTTATGAAGTGGAATCCCACTGATTCGTCATTCTCAATGTCATCAATACCCTGGCGAGAGGTTCCATTAGTGCGCACCCCCACCAGTGCTTTTGTGCTCACTTGGAGTTTGCACCGAATCCCCGCATGGATACTGGTGTTGGCGATAAGACCCTCTTCATTTGCGACGTAAAAAAATGTTCCATGGGTGACGCGCGACTGATCTGTCACAGCCCCGGGGTATCCATTCCACGTGTCGAGATGTGCGTCAAAATGAATCACCGAGACTGGCCCATAGACTTTATTGAGCGCACGGAGGATAGGGAGAACGATGGTATGGTCACCACCAAGACTAGACCACTCGGTAAGGACATGGTGAAAGGAGTGTAGTTATTATTACCTGATGATTCTTGGATGCTCGCGACCATCTTTCGCCAGAAGCGCTCCATGTGGCCAGACAGAGGTATCTGAAGCGAGAGGACGCGCAAGCAAGGTAGCGTACGCGACTTCCATTTGGTCCACGGCAAGGGCATTGTCAAAAGGTATGGTAGGAACCTAGATATCGAGTTAGTCGACGATACCATGCAAAGTCTGACGACATACGTCTCCGCAATCAAGAATTTTCAAACCTAACTCATAGGGGTTCATTCCCCATGCCAATGTGTAGCCTCGAGAGGATCTTTGGCGTCTGCTACCAGAGCGGATCGCATAGGGCCCAAAGCGTGCTCCAGGGCGGTAAGATGTCCCAGTGTCGAACGGCATCCCGAGAATGGCGATGTCAAACGCAGCAGATTCATCTTCCAGACAACGCGCATATTCTGCATGCGAGAAAGCCAGTGGTCCCGAAAACGGCTGGTCAATTTGCTTTCCATATTTCGATAGCCATGTCTCTGTCTCTTCATGGGAGCTGCGAAAAGGTTGTTGGTGTCCACAAACAGCTGTCACAGTCAGCGTCACAGCGACGGCACAGAAAGTTACTTGGCTCTTCATGATTTGAGCCCTTTGCGCGTCACTACAAGCAAACGATCAATAACGAGACACGGAAAATACTTGCTTGACTCCTTATCGTCTTTGGTGAGAGTTCCCGCGACTACAATTCCCGGGCTTATCGCAACACGAGTTTGTTGTCTCTCATGCATGTCGATTCAGGTGACCATTGTGGAAGCGAGCACGCCGTGAACAATTCGAAAGCCGCTACAACGATATTTACACAGTAGTACATACATTCCTTCATTGGGTGTGACGGGGAGCGGCAGATCTACGCAGTGCGAATACCTGCCACTGCTGCCTACGCTTCCTAGCACTCGTCCCCTCGGCTGGTGTGCCCCTTGCGTCAATGGAAAGAAGACGGAGATTCCTATGGAGTTCAGGAGAGTCATCAACTTCCCCCTCTTCTCCGCGGTCCTGCTCCAATATTTCATCTTCCGCCAAATCTATGTCCCCACTAAACACTTCTTCCGGCGTGCTCTTTGGTTGTGCAGATACACTGCCAGAGAGGAGGGAAAATGGAACCGCAACAGTCGCCGATAAAAAGGCTGAAGCGTTGTCGATAAAAGACTTGGGTCTCCTCATCGGAACGGAAGACATGACATGCTTCCTCCTTCGCCATACATTCGAAGCAGCACTTCCTGCGGGTGGATATGCGGGATCGCATGAGAATGACACCGTGATTTCCTGTGTTTCTTGGCTGTATGAGAATTGCGGAAGCGGGTGAGAATATGCGTTTGGATATGGCTGGGAAACCGGTCGCCTGTGCCTCAGTGCAAGGAAGTCCCCTTGTGTGAAGCAAAGTCGGTCAACAATCTATCGTATCTGTCGTATTGCGCATACCCTCAACGTCGATCGCATGCCCTGAAGCCCGCGAGCACAAAGCGCCAGAGGTATCGATGAAAAACACCTGAGCAATATAAGACCATAAGTTAGGCTGACGCTATCGCGAGGTCATGCTAAAAGTTACAGACCTGATTGTTCGCTTCCGGACTTCTCAAGCCTTGTTATTGGATCACGGATGAGCTCGTGGGGACTTGTATTAGTACGATAGTCCTGATAGCCCACCTTCAACGAGTGACTGCTCTTTCTCTGGCCATAGGATGACAGGAGTTCCGTCTTCGACTTCATCTGAGCTGACATCCCACAGACGGCCAGTCGCAACAGAGCGAATGACAAAATACCCTGGCGGAAAGCCGAAGAGATGGGCCATTGCAGTGGTTTAATTTAGGGCGTTTATCAGGTGCGAAGTTGGAACTTTGGACAGCCACGTATAAACCCTCTGAGATGCTTTAGTGGGCGTGATTGAAGATACTAAAATCGTCATAACATCGGAAGAGGCAAGAATGCATGTCCATAGGCAGGTCTCTAAATCAATTATCCTCGTCACTATCTTCCTCCTGGAATGCGCCAGGAACACGCCGGTATCCTGCTGCTCGCTTCACTATCCTTTGAGCGCGTTCTGTGCGCTGCTTCTCAGTAAAATCCTCCAGCGAGTAAGCCATCTTAGAAAGTCCTTTCCATTCATGGCGAGCGACAATACTTCCACCAACACGAGAGCTTTCCCAGCCGACACTCATCAACACAGGTTCCTGTAACGCGCATCAGCGGCCGGGCGTTTCGAACAGAGGCAATGATTACTCTCGAGCTCCAGCTCACGTCCCGAACGCAGACCGTTGCGCGGGATCCAGTCAGGGGGTCCAGCTCAGGGCCGGATGGATCGTATGTCATTGGCAGGGTTTGCGAACGATCTAAGACTTGAACGACTCGACCATCCAGTGACCAGATCTATAAGTAGTATTGCTCGTTGATTGTAACGAGACGGACAAGAACAATCTTTACTCACGTGAATTCTCCCATCCGCGGACCCTGAATAAATGTATTGGCCTCCCGTGGTTTCTGTAGGACTGAAGTTACATCTGATAAGGGTGCGTAAGACCGCATGCCCTCGGTAAGTCATGACACTACAGTCCTTTGGGTGTGCGGGACGCTTGGGCTTCGGGAAATGGCCATACCTTTGTGCGCGCATCAGTTCGGGGCACGCCGCGAACCCATAAGACCTACCGATAGTCGTAATCCCGACATCTATAATCTCTGTGTGCAAACGTATCGAAGTCGTCGCTACTACACATATTGCGGAGATCCCAAAGCCGAAGTGCCTGATCCTTGCCATTCGAGATGACATATCTTCCGTCTCCTTTGGCAGAGACGTTCGTGATGCCTTCAGTGTGGCCAACAAGTACTCCTGATGGTTTTCGCGATCCTCCTAGTGACCGTCTGTCCCTGCCACGGAGCACGATCAACCAAAGAATTGGAGGGTAAGAACAAGGTAAGTTATTACCAGACTTTGAGAAACATATCATCCGACGCGCTGATCAAAACGTTTCCTGACGCAGTATCGGCCCAACAACAACTGTTTACATCGTCGGAGTGTGCCTTGATCTTGACTGTTCTGCGATCGGCCAACAGATCATACACTGGATGATGCGTGAGCGATCCTAGCGGGCATGGGATACGTCTCCTACCAAAAATATGGCCGCTTCCGCCTGCGATCACTTCGTTGCCGTCAGCAGAAAACCTGCAGCTCCAAATACCAAAAGAATCATCATCGTAGACTCCCCACAAGGACCGACTTTGACGGCGACCCTGATCGCCAAAGCGAATAGGCGTCTGTACTGTGGAAGAATCTAACGTGTTTGTCATATATACTGTGGGTGACTGCCACATGGCGCTAAGTGCGCGAGATGCAATTGCCAAGGAGGAAGCAACTCACGATTGATGAATAAATCATCCTGAGTTGCATGGTTGAGTATTGTCACTTTTACGGGGTAATGAAAACCTTGCCTTTCGTTGTTAGGACTCAGATGGGAATCGGTGATAGTCCATCTGCCCGGGTGTCCCTGAATGGTCTTCAAAACTTTAAGGGTCGACTCGTGATCACGATCATGATCGCCCAAGCCCGATGTTCTGCGCCGTGGGTTTCGCCAGGGTTTGATGTACTTGGTCGGTGGTGATGTCATGTCATACACATGCAGACGAAAATCTGTTGAAGTTAAGCTCAAGGAACACTCGAAGAGAGGTCAAGTCACCGACGAACCTTGACAGCACGTGTAGTAAAAGGATGAGTCTATCCAGTGAAGATGTGAGGTGCTAGGTTAGGGATCCTACGCAATGAATTGGTCACCTTTGGAAAATTGTCCAACGTAAAGGTTGGAGCCATTGGAGGCGACAGCAGTCCCGTTGGAATTGGGTATGAGCTCCTAGGGGTGTATAAGCACGATTGTGATCACTCAAGGTAGATGGAGCGTACGCTGGACAGTTCCTCCCTGGATAGAGTGCCTCGAGGGTCGCAAGACCGATCTAGGAGTAAGCGAGAAACGTTCCTGCTGCCCTTGACGGATCTGAGTTTGTTGCCCACACGGCCAAATTCACCGCTCATAAGCAACTCGACACCGCGCTGCTGAGGTTCGATATGGGGAGGGTACCATTGTCTGTTCCAGTGTGAAGTAGTTGAATATTCGTCATTGCCTGTATCGTCGTCTTCCTCATCTTGGTCCCCGTTCGAGGGGTCGGTCCGTAGTAAACGCACCAGGTCATTATATGTGATCGAGTCTCCCTCGTTATTCGCACTGGAGTTGGTCGTCGTCCTTTCGGTTGCGCTGCCAGGATGCAGCTGCTGGAGGTCAAACAGTGCTAGGTAGTGAGAGGTGAGAGAAGTGTGGCCGGAGAGATGAGCAGTGATGCGCTTACAACGCAAGATCTGAGCGATGCTGTTACCCGTTGGGTCCCGCTGCGAGTGTGCGGGAATACGGTCTTGACCAATTTCGAGCTCAAGAACGTTATCATCGCCGTCGAGGTAAGCGTCGGGGCCGTAGTAAGCCTCGTCGTCATCGGAGGGCATGTCGATGTCGAACTCGTACTGAGGCATGGGGGAAAGAGGAGACTTGTGAGAATGGTTATCTATGATAACTCTCACGTGCAGAGGTGGACAATGGTATATACGATCATCGTCATCGTTTGGTGACTAGTATCCAAGTGGTTTCCAACTCCGCACACTCACCGCCCACAATGACGGTCCCCATAACCATCACTGCAGACGAGGTCAACTGTCTCATACATGCTTATTTTCAAGACTCTGGTAGGCTACTCTTCAGCTGACGGTCGGCCACCTTGTCTAACTCTACTTCAGGCTTTCAACACTCTGCCTTCTCTCTGCGCATGGAGGGTCGGTTGGACCACTCCCATCACATCAAGAAACACATCCCGCGCGGTGAGCTGGTAGAACGTCTTAGCAAGGCGCTCTTGTACGCCGAGGTCGAGGCACACTGGAAAGGTGATTCGTTTGCCAAGAACTGCAAGAGTGGTTTCTCTCTTCTGGAGCGTCATGTGTGCTCCTTTGACCCGAATACGACGACGCTATTAGCTCCACAGCAACCCGGAGAATCTAACATGGCCGGCGAGTCTGGCATCAAACGAAAGTCAATTTCACCTTCCACAGAGGATGGACGTGCCGAAAAGCGTGCCAGAAAAGACACTCAAGACGCTCTCGCGGCGATGGCTGTAGACGGTATGTCTATCACGTCCGACACTGCAACACCATGTGACTTGCATCTGTAGGACCTTCCAGCATTGCCCCAAAAATTGATTTGCAACAACCGCCGGCGGAGAATGCGGTGAAGAAACCAAAGACGAAACGTCTAGATCCAGTCAGATTACTGCAAGCACACAAGGCTGAGGTAAGCTTTGCACAATCTGTAGCAACACCCAGTAATGGAACTTGTAGGTTTTCGTAGTCGCCTGGAGTCCAACTACAGCGGGTCAGCTGGTGTCGGGGTATGCATTGAATTTGTCAATTGATTTCAACGTTGACACCGGATCAGATCACGCGATGCCACAGTCAATTATTGGAATGTTCCGTTTGGTTCGCTCGAGGGTCCCCCTCCGCGGCCGACCTTGACGTTATCCAACCTTGCTACCTCTTCCCAGGCCGACTTGACATCCATTGACTGGAGCCCTGATGGTTCGCTAGTTGCGATAGGATCGTACGATGCAACACTTCGAATTTACACCTCTGCAGGAAAGGCATATCTCACAGACGACCACCACAAGGTTATACGACAGTCGCGTTTTTACGTTTTTGGTTGTACTGATACTTAAAAGGGTCCCATTTTCGCTGCCAAGTTCTCTCCTTCAGGACAATGGATAGCTACTGCGAGCTTGGACAGCACGTCATGCGTGTGGGACGTCAAAAACAAGAGACTCCATCGGCAATATCGAAATCACGAAGGTGCGTATTGTCAGGTTTGCTTGGAAGAACTCATCTTATAAGGCGTGTCAGAAGCTTGTTGTCTAGATGTTGACTGGATTGATGACTCGACGTTTGCAAGTGGCGGAAGTGATCGTGTAGTTCACATTGTCTCTTTGAACGGAACTAAACCCATTCAAACTCTCAGGTATGTCGGTGAATCGAAGCATCCGTTGCTGAATTTGACGCTGGAACAGAGGACATGAAGGGGAATTGAATATGCTCAAATGCAACCCATCACGCACTCGCTTGGCCACGTGCTCGGATGACACTACTGCCCGAATATGGAATATTGAACACCTACACTCGGAAAAGTCGATGCCTACTGACGTTGTTCTGAAGGGCCACAAACGCTGTCTGACCTCCATCAAGTGGTGTCCAAGTAACCAAGAAGGGGAGCACGAGCTGGTAGCAACGTAGGTCACTTGAGTCGGATGGCGCGTTTATGGTCTCACTGTTTCACAGGGCGTCGTTCGACTTTACGGCCCGGCTATGGGACTCGGTGACGGGGGACTGCTTGAAAGTGTTCACGGATCACACCAAGTATGTGTTTGCCCTGTCATTTAGCCCTGACGGTTCTCTGCTGGCGAGTGGCGGGGGGGACGGCTCGTTGAATATGTATGATGTCAAGGTTGGTGGAGTTGGTTTTCTCGAAGTGAAAAGAGGGCTGACCGATGGTGAAGACACGAGAGCGGACATGGACTTGGTCGTGCGGAGAGAAGACGGGTGTGTTCGAGATTGACTGGAAGACGTGGGGTGAACAGAGTCTGATTGCGCTGGCGATGGAGCACAAGGTGGTTGGCATTGTCGATCCGGCAAAGTTGCCTCGTCCGTAGAATTAACTAAGCTGCCGAGCGATGACGTCGCTGACTAATTAACCTTTACACTTGACCACCATGTTGTCTCTGCCCCGCCTGACCTTGCTGCAGCCAGTCCTCCGCTCGAGGGTGCAGCCATTCTCCACCGCGCGCCTTGGATCCCTCAGGAACATCGCCCAGAAACGCCCTACCTTGCTATCGTTACTTCCTGCATCCAAGTGCTCCCGAACCATTATAACAGATGCCCAGACTGTCACGCACACCTCCTCGCAAGATGCCTGGAAAAAATTTGCAATCACAGCCGTACGTAGCGATAATACCCACCCCCGTCTGTCGATTCAAGTGTGTAGGCCGCTGTAGCAGGCACTGTCGTCGTCGCAGAAGGCTTCTTGAACAGAGACACTCGGGATGCGTTGACTGTTGCGGAACAGTCCTATCTACATGATAGTTTCAAGTATACTGGGGGTGGCCTTGTTCTTACAGCACTAGCCGCTCGAAGCATGTTCAAGTCTGGGGTTGCTTTCAGAATCATGTCAGCAAATCCATGTGTGTATTCTTCATTTGGCCCCTTTTAATATTCCTCGATATAATTGTGCCTCGCAGGGCTTGTACTCGGTGTGAGTCTTGTCGGGAGCATCGGCTCTATGATGGGAGTCTATTACACCCCTCCCGAAAGAACAGTTCAGAAGCACCTCTTCTGGTTGGCAAGTCCCTAGGATATGATCTTTATATATATTTTCTAACCCTCCGCAGGGGTTCAACGCTTGTCAAGCAGCAACACTAAGCCCGCTGTTCTTCCTTAGTCCTGCCATCTTATCCCGTGCTGCGCTCTACACGTGCGGGGTCGTTGGTTCCCTGTCATACGTTGGCGCAACTGCAAAGTGTGTGTGTATGATGCTTTCTTGACGTAGTACTCACATATTGGACAGGAATGACAAGTATCTTTACATGGGTGGTCCACTTCTCGCTGGTGTGACTGTTGTAGCACTCTCTTCATTAGCTCCGATGGCCCTCCCGCTTGGTATCCGTGGGCTGGCTGTCGCCGAGTCGATCTCTCTTTACGGCGGTTTAGCCGTATTTGGCGGATTCGTGCTTTATGAGTGGGCATTCACTCTACTTTTTTCCACACATTCGTCCCTAACGTTGTTATTCAGTACTCAAAAAATTCTGCAACATGCACGTATGGCAGAAATGGGGGCCATTCCTAGAGACCCTATGAAAGAGGCAATTGCTTTGGAGCTTGACATGATTAACATCTTGTAAGTGTGACAATAGTCAGTTCCAACATACACTGACACCGTCCCAGTGTCCGTCTTGTTCAGATCCTCATGATGCGTTCCAACAACAAAAAGTGATTTACACGATGTTGACATGTGCCTTGAATCAAGTTGACTTTAGTTGGTCTCCGTTCGTCATTTAGTTATTCCAGTGCAATCCTGTTCCAATAGCTCTACTTGAAATCCACACTCATTATGCTGTACTAGTATGGCCATTACCTAGGTCTTGTAGCACACCAACAAAACTCCCCGGATCAACAATTTCCGTGCCACCATAAGTGAGGCGCTTCCCATTCTTGACTCCCCACTCTTCGAGATTTCCATACTCAACGTAACTTGCACCTCCCACGACGAATACCATACCATCTGTGAACGCCATACGTCGTGCTCTTCCGGTGCTTGATGTACCACCAACTCCGGGTCCGCCTCCAGTTACAGAGACACCCAATCCCTGGGCATGCCGAGGCGCACGAGGATCCAGGAACAAGTATTCGTCAGTTTCTTGCAAAGACTGGTTTGATGCAGCTGATGAATCCATGAGTGCCTCGACGAGTCGCGTCACGGGTAACAGTTTGTTTGCCGGCAGGAAATTTTTTACGCCTGAAATCAGGTTCTCCAAACCACCCTCTTTCAGACGGTCAGTGAGCTGGAAATAAAAACTCGTCAAATGACAGAGAGCTTCTAAAGAAAATAAGAACCTTGTTTCCAAGAGCCGTAAAGCCTCTAAATAGTTCCCCTTGACCACCGAGTACCGGTGTGGCCGTTCCACCGACGGCGGCGGAAACAGTCATACGCGAGATTTCTCTCGTTCGTCGAACATACTCGAATGCTGCCATATCTGCACCTGCACTCTTGAGCTCCTTCTCTAGTTCGGTAATATCGTCCTTGGAAATGGCGTTGTCAGGTGAAGAGAGGTAGAACACTAGGACGAGACGGAGCTTGTCCTCGGGGCTGAAAGCTCCATCTGGGCGAGGCGCGCGAAGCATCTCTAAAATTGATGACACTGTCTAATAACTCAGACCGTGAGGCTACGTCATTAACAACGGCCTGGGAAGCTTACTTGCTTATTGACCGCCTCTTCGGTACTGAACAGTTCATCAAGACCTCTCTTTTTGATTTGTTCGAGCAGTGCTGTGGCGATATTCATGTGCGTGTCAAGCGTCGCCTTACGAGCAGTGAGTTCAGGAAGTTGTGTTATAGCTGTTTTCAAGTGTGCTGCATTCGACGAGAGGTCGCTGTGTGGTGTTAATTGCATGCTCGCAACATTTACCACAGCGCCAACTCACAGCTGTGAAATATCATTGACATCGCTCACACCCGTCGATCGCGTGATTTCTGCGGCATCTTGCTTATACTTGTTCAGCTCAGCGTCAATGTCCTCAGCAACTTGAGGGAACGGGTTCGCAGCATTCTTTTCCCAGAAAAAGTCCTTTGAATCGAAGTCGTACGAACGTTTTTGTGGGCTGTTGACGACGACGCGATTGAGCCTGATCTCAAGACAGTCTGACACAAGGGCTTGGTATGTCCAGCCATGCGAGATCATGGAAACGAGGTCCACATTTCTGTCCAGGATGAGTAGCACTCGAGGCGATTAATTAGGACAAGGATGAAAGTATGAAGCATGAAAAAATCGCACATGGCCGTTGCAGATTGGATAATCCAGAAGAATCCTGGGAGAAGAGTGACGTGGTCGGCCCATGAGCGCGTGAGGCGGAAAGTAACGCATCTCGAATCTTGATGTCGAGTTTCTTGGCCACCATTTCCGCTGCATTTCCCTTGGGAGCACGGATGATTGGAACATGTCCTATAGATCGATTGGACTCCGTTAAACGTTTACTGGTGGGAAAGCGTACCCGAGGTCACAATGGCACTAAAGATCCCATTGGCGACGCGCTCGATCTCATCCTCGATCTGTTGTTCAGTTGATGACGGAGAGTTGAGAAGTTTGTACGAGGAATACGGCTTGGGTTGAGATGGGCCTGCTTGGGAGACTGGAGACGACAGTGGTGGTAGCAAGGAAAATAATGATGGAGATGGTGCAATGAACGATAGATACTGGTCGACGACCTGATACATAGAACCAATTTGGGTGAAATTTGTCCCAACGGAAAGCGAGCAGACCAACCTGCTCCACCAACTCCCCTGTGCCAGAAGTGGCAACCGAAGCCGCAAGCTCCTCAAGAAGTGCACGTGGTAGCGGTTCGACAAAATTGAGATGGAAGGACTCGTATAAACACTTGTCAAGGTCCTCGGATATTCGGCGTATGTTTGCCAGGGTTGGGGCAACAAAGTATACAGCGGGAACGTCCGGTAATGGGGGACGCATGGAATGTAACTGACTGTGATGGAGTGAGAACCACAAAGCAAGACCAGATGAGACTGCGTACACGTGCAGAGTCACGCCAGCGTCGCGAAGATCCTGGACACGCAGTACTGTTGCCAGGACGTCCTTCGTCTGCTGGTCCAAGACCAGTACTTTCCACACCAAAGGGGCACTAGACGTTGGAGGTTTGACTTGGGGTGCAGACTTTGGCTGGGTGGAGGCAGTAGACGGTGCATCTTGGGCGAGGTTAAGTAAGGCGAGCAGTGCGTCTGTCTGGGCCTGTTGCAAAGTTGTTGGGGCGATGGCCTGGCGTAGGATGAGCAGGACGAATTCGAGGGTGGGCTGGGTGACTTACATGCTTGAGTGCAGAGCTGGCCATGCTTTATTGGACGAGCGTGAACAAGTAGTACAGTGTCTCTTAACGCGCTGTCACGTGGAGTCTGAACACAGGTTACATATTACCCCTGACGACGATCCATCTCGTCTCTAGGCTGGTATTCTAGGTCTCTGATCACTGCAGCGACCAATCGACCGTCGCCTGTTATTCAACCCCTTATTTAACCCCATCATGCCTTGATTCCCAACATTCGTTCTTGTTTCTCTCCTCTTCTCATATCCTGCTTTTCACCGCTCTTTTACTGGTACGCCTCATACTTTCACAGAGATCGAGTACCTCACCTGTTGGCAGCGCAAACGACCGAACATGGGTTGCGTGCCAAGTGTCCCTCGTGAAAAATCGCAGCGTCTGTCTCCCAAGACAAAAAAATCACTGCTTTCGAGGGGAAAGGGAAGGCGTGAACGCGAGGGTTTTGGTGGACGGACTCCGTCACCAGTAGTGCAGGATCCTGCTCCATGGGTGGAAGGCCACAAAACCTTTGTGCTGCTCGAAGACGGACAAGGCCTTTTCGTACAAGCGGACACTGTATTACATGAATAGTCGCCTAATCTGCCGGGTACGATGTTTGTATGTAAATGTGAGTACTCAAGACCTATCTGTCTTCTTTTCGTGTATACTGACTTGGCCGTATATCACAGAAATTCGCTGTCGCACGTCATCCATGACGGAACATCATAGTACCGCTAGTTCAGCACGTCACGTCATCGTTGTGTTTGATCATGGTCCATTCATTTGACGCCTCTTGTCATGTCATCCACCGCACCGTTCATGCTGACAGATTGATGATGATACCGACCCAGTGATTAAAATAGTGCCCAGCGCTTACAATTATGCGATGTCGCACCGTCACAGACGGCAGGATTTCTATTACTCAACCATGTCGGGTGAGTCAAAACGAGGTGTTACTTGACAGTTGGCCTGGGAGTTCCACTTGCCGCACTTGGAGTACAACACCCCAGTAATTCACCAGGTGCGCTGTTCTGCACAAGCGCGAGACCAGGCTTTGCAGGTCTGATGCAGTAATTTTGATATGTCATAGCATCTGCATCCACGTGTCCGGTGAAACACATTTGCTCCACTTAGCCGCTTGTCGACAGTGAGAGACTTTTGGGTCATTCTTGCATTCCATTGGTTGATAATAGCTTGCATGACGGGACTCAAAAATCACTCCCCGAGTTCCCGTTCGCTTGGGACCTTTGCAGTTGCGTTTATTTTATAGACCACAATTTTACGCTCTAAGCTCAAGATATCGCGCTCGAACGGGATCTTGACAACCTCACGCTTATCAAAACGCGCGGTAACGGCTGTCGTTTAGACATTACTGATGGGGCGTAGTAAAGCAATATATTTGGAACCCAAAATGAGCGTGCAGCTTGAGGGGCTGTTAATATTTGATCAAGTGGAGCTTTCAACTTCGCCCGAGGACACAAACACAAGTCACTAGCCCACGAGGCGGTCTTGAATGAATCGACAGATCTACGTCACATCGATGGGCCAGCATGAGCCTGCGTGTCCGGAGTTAACCAGGAAGGAATTGGAGGGTTGATCTGTGTTGGATCCAGCAGCAGCGATGACGGAAGTCAGTGGCAGCCGAATCGCGCGCAGGTGGAGCAAGACCAGGAATCTGGCGGGGGGAGATCCGGGGCGTGCAACACATACGTATCACTCACTGACCATTTAAATTCTCACTCCCTCCTTTGCCAGCTCCATCAGTCCTCCGTCCCTCCTTCCCCCCTCTTCTGGACCATGCTCTCCGATTCACAACTCGCGAATTCAAGCACTCGTAACGATCCCTTTGTATCTTATTCCCAATCACTCCACGATTATACCCTCCGCCTCTGGACAGAGTCTCGGAGAATAGCAGAAGAAAAGGCACGATTCAGAGCTGCTCGCAAGGAAGAGGCCTCTCGCAGACGGAGGGAGATCGAGACCTCACATACTCCCGAAACGTCAGATTCTCGTCGTGTATGAATACACGCCAGTTTCTTATGTCCAGTCCAGTCATTCCTTGGTCGGTATCGTACACTGAAACTTCGTAGGCGCCATGTCGGTTAATGCCCATCTAATACAGAGCGCAATCTACTACGCATGTATCTCTGCAAATCAGCAAAATCTTGTATTCCGCATATACCATCTGTAAATATCCAGGACACTGTCGTTGCGTCAATCAGTCCTTGTGCGTCCACTCTGGCTCATCGTTGGATACTTTGGGTTGATGTTTGACTCGAGATCCAACGTGCATAGAATTGTGAACATTCAAATCCGTCGCTGACGGAGACGGATAAAACTAGAAGTGTCCCTTAGCTCACTGCTGTACTTACTCTTGTCGTCAACGTTTGATCGTCAATGAATTGCCAAGATAATCATTTGCCTCGCAAGGTAATTTTCCTCGACCGTGCGACTCCACGGAGCAAAATTCACCGTCATTTGCACATACTACTCCATCATTGGCTTCTTGCACCAATCAAGTTCACTAGATGATGGGTCATGCAAGTACATTGACTTATCAAGACACGAAATCACTTGACCCGGAACGTTGAACCTCGAGCCAAGTTCAGACATCCTAGGAGGATCGTGATGCACGTTCGTGAGCTGAACCAGGACATGTGATGACTCTGATGAGCGCGCAATGCATTCGTGGAAATTTGCAGGGACAGCACATCGCTCCGCCGTCCAGGCACTCAGTGAGTCACCATAACATAAAAGGCTCGCGATGCAACTTCTTGCGCGTTCTCTGAGTTGGCTGGAAGATGTTGTTCAGTCCCAGTGGGCTCTTGGTGCTCGTTTCCGCTAGCGCGCTTGCGAGCGGACAACAGTCTGTGTATACCGTACCTGGCGCTTTCCCCTCCTCTTTATACTCCAAGTACTACAACAATCCCACAGCAACGTCAGAGCAACCTCAGCCAGTCATTTCCGACCCAGTGACAGTGAGTCCCATGCGTCTGCATGCATTGTGGAAGGTGCTAATTTTTCTCCCCGATTCCTAGCATAAAGTGTTCCCGTATTCGCTCACCGATCCCACTGTCATTCCTCAGGTAACACCGAGCAGTTTTCGCAAAGTGGTCACCTCTGATCTGCGAACTAGAACGACACGTCAGATCCTCACCCACTCCCTCCCGTGGCTAGTTCTTCGCAACTTTTGGAGCAAGCTATTGTACAAGTCAAGTCTATCTCGGTCAACCCAATCTTCGACACCAATCAATGCGCGCGCTGCCAGGCATCGTTGGAGGTCGCAAAGTTTCTTGCACTAAGCGCACCTGATCAAGGATCAAACTTTGCTGTCGCCCTCTGTGAATACTTCAATTACTCATCGAACTGTGAAGCAAGCTATGGCTCTCTCACCCTTGGCCCGATTCTCACGCAGGTCATGTCATTTGCTGATGTCGGGGGATATGATGGACAAGTGAGTGAACCATCAAGGTAATTTATGATCTCATATCTATATCACTCCCCAGCTTCTCTGTGCCCAATTCCTTGGACTTTGCTCCTACCCAGACACCTTGCCTTTGAACATCACAGGGTGGTTTGCCAAGCCGAAGCCGAACCCCCTCCCTGTGCCAAGGCAACCCAGCGGCGAGCGTCTGAAAATATTACACGTGTCCGATCTTCATATCGATCCTCGTGAGCAATTGTGGTACCCCTTGTTCCTTTGAACTTATCGATTTACAGGTTTTGCTAATGGTGCGGAGGCAAACTGTACCACTGGACTCTGTTGCCGTGAAAATGCTTATAACCAGCAAAGCCCGCAGACACCACTGCTCCCAGCACCTCGGTTTGGCTATTTCTTATGGTGCGTGTTTTACCATCTTTTACGTGCGTTGAACTGCATCTTGGACCTTGCAGCGACTCTCCATATTCATTGATCGCTGCTACTCTCGAGGCTATCCCTCCCTTGTCTGGCACGGAGACAACAGGATTCAACTTCACGCTCTTCACTGGCGATTTGCTCGCGCATGATCCCTCCAATCAACTATCAAGGGCCTATACCGAGTATTCAGAGGTGAGGTGGCAGCGGCAACGAGTGTTATTCACTGTTCTGAAACGTCTCTAGGTTGTGTTGTTCGACCTCCTCAAACGCATGCTTGGGCCGGGCCCGGTATATGCAACGCTAGGCAACCACGACAGTTATCCATCTGATTTAGCAGCGTCTTATTCTCTCGGGGGCGAGTTGGGACAGCAGTTTGGATGGTATGCTGTATTCCACGTCGCAAGACTTACTATATTGATGTGCATCTAGGTTGTATGATCATATCACTGCACTCTGGAATTACGAAGGCTGGTTGCCGGAAGATTCACTTGAATACTCGCGTGCACACTATGCAGCATACATGGTGAAACGAGCCGATGGACTGAGGATCATCAGTTTGAACACAAACTTATGTACGTCCATACGGGTGAATTCTGTGGTTCGGATGTTAACAATACATTTCATTCTTTTTAGGGTATCGGTCAGTGACTCCACCTTCTCATCCATCGTTTTCTGAGCCATCCATAGGTCAAACTACTTCAATTATATCAATGCTTCAGACCCAGATACCTCCGGCATGATGAGGTTCTTGACTGACGAGTTGCAAGACGCTGAGGATGCAGGGGATCGCGGTACGTAGACAGTCAGTCAAGATACAATTCATACTGATGGAAGGACAGTCTGGATTATCGGTCATGTAGTCAGTGGTTGGGACGGTTCTAATTCCCTCATGAACCCGACAAATCTCTGTATGTATATCTTCCTAGGCTCCTAACCTCAACTGAAACTCGTTCGACAGTCTATCAAATGTGAATGCTCCTCTCTCTTCTATCCTTGTTGCCTTCTTGATAAGACTTATAGTGTCGATCGCTTCTCTCCTCACGTCATTGCGAGTCAGTATGACAACTTCCAGCGTAAGTAGTTGGCTGACTTTGTTGAAGATATCTTCTGGGGCCATACCCATGAAGATCAATTGTCGGTGGGTGCTTTAGAACCCTATCCGCACCATTTTTTGTGAGCTAGACACAGATCTTTTACACCAACAACGCCACGGTAATGAATAGGGACACTGCTCAAACATTGTCATGGGTATGTTCTTCCTCCCCTCTTCGTGCCAACCTCGCTAAGCCTTCGTAGACTGGGCCTTCGGTGACCCCTCTGACAAAATTAAACACCGGTTTCCGTGTTTATGAGATCGATTCTGCTGTATGCCCCCATCACGTTCCTGGAGGGGTAGATACTGATTCCGGATTATCTGCAGACTTTTGAAATTCTTGATGCTTACACGTAAGTGATATCGCGTCTGGTAACCACAGAGGCTGCCTCAACATTGTCTCGACAGTTATAAAACCCCTGTCAACACTTTCAGTGCTCTAGACTCCCAGGTTCAATACGGCCCCACATTCGAGTTGGAGTATAGTACCAGGAAAGCATATGGTGCAAACATACCTTGGGCCGACAATGACCCCCTGAATGCAACTTGGTGGCAACTTGTGACAGAGCGTGAGTCTTCGGGATAAGTGTCCGACTTCCACCTGACCTTTGTTGTTGCAGAGATGGTTGCGAACTCTACCTTAGTCGAGGTATGTGGACACTTTGTTGAGGTCCGGACTGAACGTCGCTCCTGACAAGCAAACCAGATCTTCAACACCTATCAGGGCAAGAGCTCCATTCTTACCCCTCCGTGCACAGGAGAGTGTGTGACTGCCAGAATTTGCTACATTCGTAGTGGATCTGCCAGCATTGCTCAGCAGAACTGCCCGCATGGATATGGTTCAGTTCAATAACCTACACATACATGGTGGACATAACTACAGGTGCCTTCAGAATGCGAGAGGTCAAACGCCCGTTCTGTGTATCCCGTTGAAATCTCCCTCAGGTAGTACAAAATAATTCAACTGTATATGACACTTGGATATATATGTTATGTCTGATTGTTGATACAAAGAGCGAGTACACCAGAATTCCGACCGATGTCAAATTTAACGTCGCCGTCCTCCAGCACCACCGCCCAGCACCACCAGTTTCTTTCCGCGTCTACGACCTTCACCCTGTTGTTCAAGTTCATGCCAAGCTGCATCCAGATCCCATTCATCACCAATCTCCGGGGTTGCGTTGCGATTAATTGACTGTGTGCGGGACACAGAAGGTGCAGAATGAAGTGTAGAGGCAAAGCTTCTCGAGCCCCATGCACCAGAGATGGGCTGAGAGGTTGGAACACGCGATGAAGGTTCCTCTATCTCGAGAGTAGGTGGCGGCTGATCCACAAAGTGAGGGACAGCGTTTGCTTCGCGTGACATAAGTTTCACCCTTTCCTTCTCCCTCTCCTCCGCCCGCATACGCGCCCGGTCGTCTTTCTTCTCCTTCTCCTTCCTTCGTGCCGCCCTCAACTTGAGTGCGCCTTCAAAATTCTTCAGGCCTTCCTGTCCTACAACTCCTTCGAGATCAGCTTCAATAAAGACAACGTCCGCACCCTCCGGCATGTGGGCCAAGTATTTGCAGCGTTTGCGCAGGTCGTCATTGACGGTGCCTTCCGCGGCGGACTCGATGCGGACAGAAATTTCGTCGGGAAATGAGGCGTATCCATTGTAATGGGAGAATAAGATCTTGATGTCTAGTGGATGTAGGAAAATAGGCAAGCCTGAAGCTGCTTGATAATAGTAATAGGTCTGTGTCGAAGGAGGGGGCGGGTTCAAATTACGACGCTGTCGGTGGCTTCTGTTACTAGTGAGCTGGACTGGCCTATTGGGTTGAGCCGCAAGGTCTGAGTTCACAGGCAAAGATGAATCCGACGGTTGGTTATTTGTAAAGGGTAAATGCTGAGTCGCCAAAAACGCATCCGGAGTCTCGTGCAGACCGGCCGGCTTGACATCGGTGCGTTCATTTCGGCTCGTATCGTATGAATAGCGACGCTGAAGGTCTTCATACTCTTTGCGAGCCCTATCGATAGTCCTGACAAGTAGGGGCGACTCAAGGGCGGCCGCTTTCGCTATTTGATGGCGTAGCTTTTCCTCCGTAGCATCAATGTACACAATACTGAGTTCATCTTTAGCAGCCATCATGGAACGCCGCTCAACCCCCAGTATATCCAGATCCTTAGAGAGATCTGCGATTAGATATTGTGGAGTAGCCAGCATGAACTTGGCGAAGTTGTACACGTCAGGAAGGAAATGAAATGGAGCCTGATGCGGTGGGAGCAGCTCCGAAGGCCAGGTCTTTGAGCGAGGGAGTGCCAAGGTTGTGATCTGGGGCCGCTGCATCAGACGCATATGCATGAAAGATCCTGTACGAGGAGTCGTCTGGAATGGATCATCGAGGGAATGGGAAGGTGAACCGCCCGAAGCTCGGTTATCGCAGTCCTCGGTCGACGGAGTTGATCCCTCGAACCATTTGACACTCTTGAGTTGTTTCGCATTGACGGAGTCGAAGCAGATGGGACAGCGGGCCCATTTAAGATTATCCGACAGGCTCAAGTAATGGAGGATACATGGAAAACAGAATACCTGATTTGTTTCAGTCGGGTGATGAAAAAAGCGACTGTAGACACTAACATGACCACACTTTGTCATTCTAGGGACAACAGGCGGGGATAGGCAGATAGGGCAAGTAGTCAAGCCCTCATTTGAACCGTGGGCCTCCCCACTTGTTGTAAATGCGTAGGCTGACGCTCGCGGGACGACGACCTGTAATATATCTTGCCATTGGAAGAAGCTTTAATAGGAGGGGGTTCAAAAAATAGCGAGACACAAACATAGGGAGAACATACATGTCCGGATCCGCGAAATGGACCGTATAGTCGCCTGTGGGATTCATGACGAATCGATATTGGGCGTTCACAAATCCTGGATGGGAACCAATTTGGCGCTGGGTGGGATGGTTGATAAGGCTGGTACTCACTCTCCTTGTTCCAAACGCCGTGAGTGGAGGACTTCTTTCCACGCCTGGGAAAGCTCTGTGAATGAGTTTGCCTCGGAGGGAGAGTGAAATTAAGGAGATGATTCAGAGACTGTGAGGATGCCATCTTGGAGGGTCGCTTTGGAGTAAGAGTGTGTCCGAATGGCTCAGAGGCCATCGGGACTGACATGGGCAAGAAATCCCTGTTATCGCTTGTCTTGACGTCGCCGGAGACCTTGCTGGGGCCGTTCCCTTGCAAGGGGAGACTGGCCACCGAGTGGTAGTCACCAGCACACGGCCTTGTTATGACTCCATCAAAGTCACGTGTCACCATCCCACTGTTCTCAATACCATGGCAAAAGGAAAAAATCTGAACCCTGCCGATGCCTACCGTGCGTGAAGCCTTCGCTTAGCTTCGCTGTTAATCAATCTGCCTCTCTCAGGAAAGGCGCAACGGAAGAAGGAGCTCAAGAAGGCATGTCTTGTTGGAAATTTGTGGTTTGCTCCCTAATCCAATCCATTGCAGTAGAACAAGGCGGAGAGGGTCAAGGCTCGTGACTTTGCTTTGGTCAAGAAGGATACACGAGGCAGGACCTGTTGTTCCTTGTCAGTACACCTACTCATCATGTCCCAGATTTGGAGGATGAAATCGAAAAGCTTGAAGCGAGCCCCGAGCTGGCTTCCTCTGACAAGTCCCGGCTGACGAACCTCAAAAATGAATTGTCAAAGATCGTGCAAAAGAAGGATGAATATATCAAGGAGCATCCCGAACAGCGCAAGCTCGTATACCGTCCGCGTAAACAGGACAACGGCGAAGACCGGACGGCAGCACCTCCTGTGGAACAGAAACGAAATCTGTTCAATAAACATGGTCTTCCTCGACACCCGGAGCGCAGTATCTACTACGACCCTGTGATGAATCCTTACGGCGTCCCCCCTCCTGGTATGCCTTACATCGAGAGACGTGAGTGTTGTATTGGAAATCATGTCATCCGAGTGCTATACGCGTCTGTAGCTCTCACGGCGGACGAAGTGGATAGTGGTGAAGACGTCGCAGGTGGGGTCTTCACTCCTGTGTCTCTGGTCTAGTGCTCATTCACTCGAAGACTCGGACGAGGATATTGTCATGCCTGAAGGCCCGCCACCAGGTGCCGAAGATCCCGAGAGCGGCAGTGACGATGACATCCCCATGCCAGAAGGACCTCCGCCGGGTAATATACTTGGTTCGTTTCGCACACAGGGCTTGTCGCATGGGATAGTGCTGAGGTCATCAATTAAGCAGACACGAACAATCAAGCGCTGTCAAGTTTAGTTCCTCCGCCATTCCCGCCTCCGCCTCCAAGTGCGCCATCGTTCATACTTCCGCCGCCGCCGCCACCGCCAGGTTTCAATGGCAGCGTTTATACAAGTCCACCTGGCGCCATATCTGCCCCGCTACCACCCCCCGGCTTTTTCCCCCGTCGGATTCAATCCGCTGCTACGATCCAAGATCCCCTTTCGTCCATCCCTCATCAAACTTACCAAGCGCATCGTGCCAGTCAATTGCCACCTGGACACCCTTCCTTACCTCCAAAGCCTTCCTCTGGTACCCTTGGGACCATCCCTGCAAGTGGGGTACATACTAGTGCCATTATCTCGGCCGAACCAGAATTGCGTGATCTGAAGAAAGAGGCAACAGCTTTCGTCCCGGCGTCGCTGAAAAGAAAGAAGGCGTCAGCATTACCCAGTTCCTCAAAAGTCAACGCCGCGCCTTCTGTCAATGTTGGCTTGGAAGTAACATCTCCTCAGGCTCGACCCGATCTTGTTGGTGTGCTGAAGAGCCAACTGGGAACTGTCACCGCTTCTCCATCGAACAGCCAAGCACCAGATAAAGGACCGAAGGCACTCATGGTGAAGGAGAGGGACGACTATCAGAAATTTGTCGATGAGATGAGCGATCTGCTGGGTCCCCCTGGCAGTTCGTGATTGGACAGTGGTGCCTTTTGCCACGGAACGTGCATATCTGTTTGTAGCAAGCGATGGTTTTTAATGAGATTATTGGACCCGATAATCGATACGCGGCGCCAAAGAGGTGATGATCAATTTGCTTCCGTGACACGCGCCAGTCGACTTCAAATCTGTTTGCATGAGCGAGACTATCCTACTTTGCCCGAGACCGCTTGCACGATATGGTGGACGTTTCGTCCTCATGCCTCTTCTCCCAAAAAAACCACCCTTGAAACCTTTGCCAACGGAAGTTTGGTCAACCATATTCTCCCTCGCCTTGCCAGCTGATGCATCACGACGGGCCAATGGCAAATCTAGGGCCACTACAAGCGGACTCTCGTGGTGTGCATCATTGATGCTGGTGTGCAAATCCTTTTGTGTAAGTCTCGTCAATCAACTCCATGTCCATCAAACTCGTGTCATCGAAGGACTCGCCGACAGCGAGGACACAGAACGCAGCGCACTCGACTCGTGTATATATTCTCTCGTTGATCACTTTTGATGGACACTATCGGTACTCTGGCAAAGTTTACTAACATTCCATTCCCAGGACGTGGCCGCTCCGTTGCTGTATTCAAACGTGCAGCTCTATACCGTCAGCGGCCTCGAAAAGTTCACTTCGCGACTCCGCACTGCAGACCAGTTGTGGGATTCAATTCGCAGAATACCCTACTCTACGCCCGGAAGATGGGTGCATACTTTTGATCTATCAGGGATAACAACCATACAGGCATTCGTGATTGACTCGCTGCTCACTACACTATTTCCTCTGATGCCATTTATGGAAGCCCTGACACTATCCCCAGCCCTTCCACTGAGTCGCCGCGCTCTTGCTTCTCTGACCAACAGAGACGGAGGTTCTAATCTGAGGATTCTCAGCGGTGTTTGCTACGTTGCTGCATTCAGCTCTGCAGTTTCCGTTGAGGAGGACCCTCTCGTTCGCCTTCTCCACACGTGTCACCAGCTCGAGCGTCTGGAAGTCATTGGGAGCGACATGGAGCCAGCAGACGTGGAACTTGACAGTCAAGAAGCAGTCGAGACTCCGGAGGTGAATGTGAGACTGGTTCTCCCCTGTCTCCATACCTTGACGTTGTTATCTATTCCCTCGTCCTCTCTCATGCATGCTCTGTTAAACGCGGCTCTCCCACACCTAAGGGCTTTATACCTCACACCATACGACGATGTTCCTTATCCGAGTGCTCTCACAACACACTTTCTCGATATACATGGCAATTCGCTTTCGACACTCTCGCTCTTCACCCCAAAATCCTGGCCTACACGCTTTCACCCTTCTCCATGTAATCTATTCCACACTTGTCCAAATCTACGTCATCTCTCGCTTGAGACTCCGTTGCCGGCCTTGGTGCCTCCCGACGCCGCAAATTCGGGACAGGTACTACCATTGCAGATTATCTCGGTCCCTCGACCGAATCACGATTTCTGGAGAACCTTGGAGGCATTGCTACCTTCATTACCTTCGCTCAACGTCATACGCATGCGAGACATACGGTGGCTACGAAGGGGGCTAAATCATCACGCTCAAGAAGCCGGCGTGCAGGGTGAGATGCGTGTTTGGAGGCAGCGTTTAGCGAAACGGGGCATTTGTCTTTTGGATGGCGATTGGAAAGACACGGCCTGAAAATGTAATCCGATTTTATTCGACTGGATCTACACACATGTATATATGTACTCGTACTAGCCCCCCTCAATCACTGGCATTCTGGATTGAAGAATATCATGCGAGCATACGAGCCACTTATCGATGAGTTCCATGTCGAGGATGGTGAGATACGAACCAGTGTATGCCCAAGCTAATACTCATTTTCCGGCCTCGATACTGCGGTCAAGCTGGAGGATAGCTAGGACTCACAGGGAGGAACAGAGATCAAGAATATTAATACATTCTGACCAGGCGATGCAGAGGCGAAGCTGGATGCGCGTCTAGGAAAGTAAATTTAGACCCAAATATCGGTCATGCACCTTACTCAGATCAGTCGATTTTGATCCGGGAGCGACTGTGGTATGCAGGCTAATCCCACACGCTTACAGCATAGAAATAAGTCACGGTTAATCCAGATCTATAACGCAGCAGGAAAGGACGACGCTAAACAACGATCTGGTTCTTAACACTCACTCGATAGGAAACGGTACCGCCCACTAAAACGAAGAAGAGCACTGGCGTGTTATTCTTGTACGGTAGTCGGACGTCCAGATTCGCAGACGCCCCGGTCTACTACCTCGCCACAATGTAAGATACACAAAGAGGCGCGGTTTTTCTGCCCGAAGCAAGAATGGGTAGCACAATGTCGCCCACTGAGTTGAAGGAGCAGGATAAGCGTCATCGGAAAGAGCCTAAACACCACCACCCTCACCACCAATCAGAGATGGTGACAAGAAGGACTTGTCAAATGATCCGCAAACAGAATTGCACACCCCTTCTGCGTGAGGCGGTCCAAGGCAGGTGAAATGTGCGAATCTTTGATGGTCTGCTCCCAGTTCCCGTATAGAACAATACGCTTGAGAGCGGGAAGGAAGTGACTGGAAAGGAACTCGAAATGGTGGTTGAGATGGCTCCTATCATCGTTCAGAATGCCACACGGGAAAGCGTGGATTCCTATACACTCCAGGGAAGATTGCTCGACCAGCAGTGACTCGGTAGGTGGTGCTGTGAAGTTGATGAAGTAGTTGAAGACTTTGACCCCCGCACATCTCTGAAGGAATACCGAGATCTGGTCTGACATGTGGAAAGCGACGTTTCGTCCAAACTCGACCGTGCAGAGTTGGCTGCCGAATTGGAGCCATAACTCTTCCAGTCCACCATGCTCTGTCGGAAAGTCTGCGACGACGTGCACGAGCGAAGGGAGCTCCCATCGCCCGATTTGCCACACAAACAAAGCGTTCACCCGCTTCAGACGAAGTGTTTTGAGCGCTGGCAGTCGTATCGGGGTGTCTAGGCGCATAGAGTTCATCCAAAACTCGCCGCCAAGAGCGAGAAATTGCAAGGAAGGGGCGTTGCGAAGGACATCCGTCAAAGAATTGATACCACCTGAACGTGCAGCATTGTTATAGTGCCACCACTCCAGTCGGGTGAGGGAAGACAACGACACGATCTCTGCGGGGAATTCGTATCGCACAGCGTAAGGGAGTACTTCAGAGAAGGGGCGGACGAGGGTTGTAAGAGAAGGGCAGCTGCGGAGAATTTGGACGACGTCATGGGTATCGTCTGGCCGTTCTGTCGCAGTCTGAGTGTAAGGGAGTTCGAGGCGGTGGACGAATCTCGCAAGGGAAGGGTGGTCTGTCAAAACTGTCTTGAGACTCGCCGAGTTATAGCTAACCCGCACGTCTTCGTAAAGAAAGTTGGTGGCAAGGGCTCGCCAGAGACGGCAGACCTGTACGAGCGCGTGCTTGGTCTTGAGCAATTCATCAAACGACTCTGACGAGGCACGAAACGGCTCGTAGTATGGCGCAGGATAGCCATCTGAAGGGTAAGTTGCCCAGCGAAAAACGAGGATCCAAAGTTCTGGAAGTAACATGTAAGTCACGATCAAGCAGCAGGTAGTGATCTAATCTACATCACACGCCTCGTTTGGGCACAAACAAAATCAATCCAAATGCATTAATACGTGAAAGCAACAGCATGCGGGGCCATGTGGTATCATCTTGCCGAGAAACAGATAACAGGAGGTGTAGAGAACGAGGCAAACAGATAATATAGTGGATGACAACAACATCAAGAGACAACTCGGTAGTCTCAGCCATTAAAAGAACGTCAAGTTCGTAGGGTGCATGACAAGTGTCCATGAGAGTAGATGACAAACAAGGATAGAGAGAGGATCCGACCACTATATGATTTGGAGATAATTTGAAGGGGCGACTAGAGGGGGAGTGAATGAATGGGGGTAGAGAATAAATGGGGGTAGATAGGGGACAGACGACTTACTGCCGACGGTTCCATCAGTCTTCCTCGCCTGCCACCACTTGCCTTGCTTGTCGAGAATGTCGAGAATTTCACCTTTGATGAAGGAAATTTCGTTTGGGTCGTCAGGGGAAGCGGTGTCTATGAAATACGTGTGAGAATCACGGTGAAGAGCGGAGGAGGACTACGGACACGCATAGAGCGCCTTTGCCTTGTATGTATAAGACTCCTGCTCCTGGCCAACCTCTGGAGAGGGACTAGACGCGCTGAGAGAGTTGCCTGCGCCGACGCCAGCAGCGCCTGGGCCAATGAGAGGCGAGTTTACGGGGATGTTTTGGTCGGGACTGGCGAGTTGACCCGGAGGAGGTGCTGGTGTGCTGTGAGTACTGCCAGTAGGTGCGGGAGCAAGCGCGCGGGGAGGGGCGCCGTCGATGCTGCCACCGCCGACGAAGCTGTTCTGACTCCTTACAGCGGCGGGTCCGATTGTGCCGGACATTTTAGCGGCGGGGTCATAAGGGATATCCTGTGAGCCGATGCCCGCGCCGGAGGAGTAGTTGGCGGCGTAGCCGTTCGAGGCCATGTTGTGAACGGAAGGGCCACGGGTTCTGCGACGACGCGAGGGAGAGGAGAGGCCACCTGTGCCGAGAGAGTTGAAGAGGTGGAGAGCGAGGGAGTCTTCCTCTGAGGTGAAGTAGAGGACCCAGAGTATGTCTACGATTGCAAGGATGAGCCAACCTGCGGCCATTGCATCGACGGCGGCGCGACCGGAGAAGATGCTCTCGTTTACGCTGAGGACTGCGAACACGATTGCGACCGCACCAAAAGTTGATATTTGGAAGCGATGCATTGCAATGGAGTCGGTTGCGAGGGTGTGGACGACGCCAAGTATAAGGAAGAGCTGGAGGAAGATGGCAAACCAGGGCACGCCGACATTTCCGACTGGGAGACGAGGTGAGCGATGGATGGGGGAGAGAGGGAAAGGGCGTACATTGTGCGGTTGCGATAGCTTGGGATATGAAGGCTATGAACCAAGCGAGCTGTGATGGGGGTGAGGTGCAGATCGGGGAGAGAGAGGGAAAGGACGTACGACGGAGAGAACGGTGGTGAATAGGAAGAGGTAGTGGGTGAGGATGGGCGTAAAGTCGAGGCCTTCGTTTCCGCGAGGAGGCATCTTGTCGAGAGCAAAGCGACACGGCTCTGAATCTGCTTTTTTTTTGAGCTAGTTTCATTTCTCACGGTGGTACCCCCTCGCCCGCCATGCCCTCTGAACTCGCCGCCCGCCCGCTCAACGTCACCGACGCGCTCAGCTATCTCGACGCCGTCAAGGTCCAGTTTCAGGACAAGCCAGACGTGTACAACCACTTTCTCGACATCATGAAGGACTTCAAGAGCGAGGTGTAAGTCCCGTCCCGTCCCGCCCCGTCCCCGCCCGTTTCATCCCCATCCCCAGGATCGACACGCCCGGCGTCATCGACCGCGTCTCGATGCTCTTCCACGGAAACCCCTCCCTCATACAGGGTTTCAACACCTTCCTTCCCCCCGGCTACAGAATCGACATCTCCGCTGACCCACGTGATCCAGATGCCATCCGCGTCACCACACCCTCGGGCACAACCACCCAGTCCACCTCTCAGAAACTCCCCTCCCGCACCATCACTCCCTACGACAACTTCTCCCTCGCCATCCCCCCCTCCTCCTCCACTACCGCAGCTGCCTCCTTCCTCGGCGGTCTTGGCGCCAGGAATGCCCTCGACAGCAAACCCCCCGGCGAATTCAACCACGCAATCCAATACCTCAACAAGATAAAGGCTCGCTACGCCGACGACCCTGATACCTACAAGCAGTTCCTCGAGATACTCCAGACATACCAAAAGGAACAACGTCACATTCACGACGTGCGTCCTTCTCTTTCATACACCACTCCCATCGCTCACCCCGATTTCAGTCCCAGGTATACGCCCAAGTGCAGCTCCTCTTCAAGGACGCTCTAGATCTCTTGGCAGAATTCAAGGACTTTTTGCCCGAGGCTTCCATGGCCTTTGCTGCTCCTGGCGGCGTCGCCAATATCCTCCCTCAGCCAACCCTCGGTCCTGGCATCCCAGCGCAGTGGCCCGATATCGACAAGGACAGGATCGGAAAGAAACCTCCCGCCGCTCCTCCAAAGAAGAGGCGCAAAGGGCCAGAAAAAGATACCACTCCAGTCCCTTCTTCTCGCTCACTAGTCAGTCGTGTCCGTTTCCTCGTCCTCTACTCTGGTTCGAACTGACCTCTCGCCCAGACAAAAAAACCAAAGCATACACACAAACCCGGAGAGCCAGATTCACCCCATTACTCCTCCTATGCTCTACTTCCACCCTCCCCTCCCCTTGCCGCCCCGCTCCCTCAATCCCATGTCATGCCACCACCGCCACTTCCACACTTGGGCATGTTGCCTCCTGTTATGAACTTGCCTCATCCTATCCAGACGCCCCCCGACGAACTCTTATTCTTTGAGCGCGCAAAGCGAACCTTGGAGAGCAGGGATACTTATGAAGAATTCCTCAAACTGCTCACCCTCTACTCAAAAGACATCATCGATGCCAAAACCCTTGTCGACTTGTCCCAGGTCTTTCTAGGCGACGGCGACTTGCTCGCACAGTTCAAGGATGTACTCCATATCGACGAGTTTCAGTCCGGCGTCGAACACGGCCCTCCGGGAAGTATCCGCACGGGTCCTCCGGAACCGCTGCCCGCGCTCCCAGCAGACGAAGGAGAGGGCCCGAGTTACCGCAAACTACCTGAAAGCGTAAGTCACCCCCGACTATCTTCATGAGCTGCTTCTCTCATGTCGCATGCAGGAGGTCAATCTAGCCTGTTCCAGCCGCGACGAGCTGTGTCGCTCTGTCCTGAATGACATCTGGGTTTCGCATCCAACGTGGGCATCAGAGGAGGCTGGTTTCATCTCCCATAAGAAGAATTCGTTTGAAGAAGCGCTTCACAAGAGCGAAGAAGAGCGTCACGAGTATCACGTCCAGCTTGAGGCACTTGCCCGCACTATCGCGCTTTTCGAGCCCCTCAATATGCGCATCGAAGAGATGACCAACGAAGAGCGTGCGACTTTCCGACTCAAGGCCGATTTTGGTGGATCTAGCAGGAGCATCTATCACCGCACCTTGAAGAAGGTCTATGGACGTGATGCCAGTACCGAAGTCATTCAGGCCCTGCAGGATTGTCCCAGCGTCGCAGTGCCCGTCGTGCTCGCGCGTCTTAAAGCCAAGGATGAGGAGTGGCGTCGCATACAACGAGAGTGGAACAAGACCTGGCGTGAGGTCGACGCCAAAAACTTTTACAAGTCTCTCGATCACCAAGGGAATCAATTCAAGCAAAACGATAAGAAACACATCACAGCCAAGCATTTTGTGCAGCATGTCGAGGGCATCAGGGAAGCTCAAGAGCACAAGCTTGCGCAACGAGGCCGGCCGTCTTTCGCGGCGGGTTCGGTTGGACACCAGCTGGAGTTTGAGTTTCCTCAGACGTCCGTATTGCACGATTCGCTCCGTCTGGTCCGCTCGTTTTTAGATCATTCTCAAGCGCAATACAGCCCACCGGAGCGGCGTGCTATCGAGGACTTTCTCCGCCAATTCGTGCCTTTGCTTTACATGTTTCCTGAACACGAATTCGATATCGCGTGCGGTCCCTCTGACGGCATACAGGACGATGATTTGGAGCACGAAGCTTTGAACAACTCACGCAGCGGGAGTAGGCCAGCAACTGGACCATCGACCGCAACGGGAGATTGTCGAAAACCATTGTTGAGAACATCCCTAGACAAGTCTCCCCGGAACGACGCGAGGGACGTGGCTTCGCTGACGCCAACTTCGCCTCGCTCTCGTGGCGTTAGCAACCCCAGTAACGATGTCTGGATTCGCACTACCCAGGCTTGTAGTAATTCTAGTAACCTCCCAAAACGCAAACCCTTTTTTGCCAACACGACCATTTATACATTATTGTGTTTATTGCAGGTAGCTGATCCTGTTCCCAGATTATCCCGGTTCACTCACCCCTATTGCAGTCGATCTATTCTCGACTGGCGACCTGCAAGGACGACGGTGCCAAACATGTTGCAGAGAATCTCAATCCTATGGATAGCAATCCAATTGCCGTCGAGCTAGGATTAGATGATCCGAATGGCCCTGGAGCTGTCCTAAGACAAGTCATGGAAGCACTGGGAGAGCAGCGACCAGACAGCATACCGAACCTGGTTTACATGTACTTTATTGACGCCTGTGAAAAGCTTTTCGAGGGTGAGCTCGAGGTGGGTTTGTTCGAGGAGCACATGCGATGGTTCTTTGGTAACCAAGTAGGTGATTCGAAGACGTCGAGACGCGTGCTGAGAACGGTCACACAGGCGTACCTGCTGTTTACGTTGGACAAGCTCATTGCCGCGTTTATCAAGCAGGTACGGGGTGTTTGTCACGCGTCGGCAATGAATGTAGGCTAATCGAGATGTGACGTGCAGGTGCAAAGTGTACTATCAGATCACAAGTCACAGGAGCTATGTTCGATGCTTTACGATGCACGCAAAACGGAAAGGGTGACGACACGGGATATGATCCGGTATCGTCGAGAGGCTGAACGGCACGTGGGAACTGATGAGCATTTATACCGCATCGAATGGGTAAGTTGAGGGAGTCTATTATAAATGATGTGCGTTGCTCAGTGGGAAGGCACAGGACGCGGAGGTAAAGAAGATGAAGATCCAACTGCTGGAGGGCAACGACCCGAGCGCTGAAGTCGACCGGTCTGCGGTGGGACGATGGCATGAATACATGGAGTCGTATGTGCTGCGGCATCCTACAGAGTGGGCGCCGGAGCACAAGGACGAGGGGAGGAACGCGGTATTTTTACGAAGGTGGGTATATTTGTCAGGGGGTGCGAAGATCTGCTGATCCAAAAATAGATCGCTGTCAATGGACGAAACCAAGGTTGGATGGGGCGACATGCGGGTGCGGATAAGTCTGGGGACGTACAAGCTGATGTACGAGGCAGGGAGCGAGGATGGAATGGTGCGTCGACGGAGCCGAGAGGAGGAGAGGGTGGTGGAGGAGAGGGTGCGACGGCGGAACGAGGAACGACGGCGGTGTCGGCTATTAACGGTGGTGGGGGTCTGAAACGAGCGGGTGATATTTATTATTTTTGGAATGCGGAATAATATTACTTAAGCTGGTGGTGGATGGCCCACGTCGAGCAGTTTTTCGTCGCTCATCGACGACGACGAGGTCGCTGTGCAGGACGGCCAACGAAATATTAGTCGGCGACAGGGGCAACTCACTGACCGCTGTCATCCCTTGCATCTCGGCTCGGCTCTCCCCCATTAAGCCACGCGTCCTCAAGACTCTCTTGGCACGTCTTCTGTGCTTTCTCGTATCATGGCCAAGCCAAAACATGCTCGACTCAACAATGTCGTACGCCATCCACATCCACATCCACCACGCTTCCCCTCCCCCGCCGTCCTCTCCGCCCTCGCACTCATCGCAGCGACCCCCACCGTAGTCGCTGCCAGCCCTCTCCCGACACACCCACCCGCATTCCTCTGCCCATTCATCGAACGCGATCTCATCCCCCAAACCTCACCGACCGCCACTTCGGCCCTCCAACCCTCTCAGTGCAGCGTGGTGGCAGACAGATATGTCCAGGGCACCGACAGTCTCTGGCGGAAAACTAGCGCATGGACATTGTACGGCTCAACTGTCAGTGCGATCCTAACATCTCACCCATCATTGCAATCTCAACTCGTCTTTTCAGTGTTGCTCCAGCTTGACCGCAAGCACTTCTACCATAGAATCCCAACCAAGTTCTTCTCAAACCCCAATGCCTACCTCAACTCCCACCACCCTCAACTTTGACACTTCCGTACTCCCCGCCGGCTGGGACAATGTGTCCACCATCAACTCCAGCACAGAATCGACCATCATTCTTGCTCTCGCCATCGTCCTCGCCGGATCCATATGCGTTTTCATGATTGGCTGTGTCATCTGGAGACGGCGCAAGAAAAGAGCAAGAGATATAGAGCGTAAACTTGGCCACAAGCGAGGCGCTCGTGACGATTCTCAAGAGACCGGGCGGGAAAACGATGCTCGAGGAAAAATGCGAATATGGGCAAAGGCGACTGCTCGGTGGAAATCCAATATTCGGCAGTCAGCCCGTCGGCGGAGAAAAAGACACTGTTCAGTCAATCGACCACCCTCTCCGACCCTTTCTATCTCATCACGACTGTCCATCGTTGCTCCACCTGCTCCATCTCGTCGGAGTTCGATCGCGTCCGAGGAACCTGATCCTTCCAGACCAGAAGCCGTAGGTAACGTGCCCGAAGCACCTGCTGTCCTCCACGATCCCTCTCGTTCTGCATCGCCGCCCACCTACGGAGCGTCACTCGTTCCCAGATTTCCCTGCACACCTTCTACCTCCGCCTTACCTAACCCGAGTTCGACACCTCTGCCTATCAGTCCGTATTCATTCCAACGGAGTAACCGCCTTTCCTTTGTGGGCGACGAACCACTCCCCTACATGCCTCCAAGTGACGGCCATGTTGCCACGGACGACAAATCACACCTTGCCCACATCCGGGAGTTGGCAAGTTCCCCTCCAATGGTCGTCGATGCCCCAAGTGCAAGCACAATGCCATCAGTCTCTGCACCAGATTGGCATGAAGTCGAAGACAACTTGGAGGACTTGGGCATCGACTTGAGTGAAGCACCCACACCTTTCCATGATTTTAGCTTGCCCCCTTCCTTTCCTCCGCCTCCTTCCAAAGCCGACCTACCTTTACATCTTGGCTACCTGGATGATCGCACGCTCCGTTATGGAGAGGGAGATGACATCCTGGTCTCTCTTCCTGTTCCTGCGTTGCCAGGACCTTCACTCGGAGCTTTCCCGAGTGCACCTCCCATTGATGACCCTGGTTTAGAACCCTCTGCGCCTTCCTTGGAAGGTGAAGATGAGTTGTTCCAGGATTGGGATGGCGCTTCATCTTATGTCCCCGAGGTTCCCACCTCGGCGGATCCGGACGCTACTCCTGCCCACGCGATAGAATCATCCATATCTTCAGCTGTATCCTCGTCATCACTACCTTCTATACTGGAGTCTGCCATCAGGGATAGCATACTCCCTCGATATCATCCTTGACGTTCTTATAGTCTGGCGGAAATGTTAAAGGACTTGGGCAGTGTACAAGTACCTTACGATAAACATCTCACTAATTTTTTGCCAGCAATTTCATTCGGATTAAGGATGGATGTTATTTCTTTGTCACGTGAGACTGTTGGAGGCATTTATGACCCGAGTCCCTATCTTACCACCGCTACGGCCATGGGGAAATCTCAAAAAAAACGGGCGATGCGCAGACACAACCCGATGAGGGTCCCAGACTCACATTTGCCCCAAGGTCTCGCATCTGCCGAGTCCGCCTCCACGAAAAAAGAGGCTATCCTGCCGATCATTCATAAGGTATGTTTCTTGCCCAATTGTTTGTTCATCTCGTTCACTAAACGCGGCTAGATGGAAAGCCCAGATGGCTCTGAACGCAAATGGGCTTGTGTCGCAGTGTCTAACCTCATACAAAACGACCCATCCACCCGGAGGTTGCTGCAGGGCAAAAATGTAGTGGGAGCCTTGATCACGCGGCTGTCGGATAGTGAAGAGGAAGTGTGGATCGAGGCTGCTGGCGCCTTACGGTCCGTCAGATCGGGTCTCTCCGGGCGATCATTGACCCTTTATACTCTAGAAATCTTTGTATCGATGGGGGATATGACATTTGCGCGGAGATGTACAATAAAAACATCCTTGCTCCACTGAGAACGTTTGTGCCAAAGGTATGTGCATGTCATCGTCATCAGATATCCGCCTCATCGGACGTTATGCTCGCACAAGGTGTCCTCGATACTCGCTCAATTCCTCGAATCGCCAAAAAATGCACCGGAAAACGCAAAAAAGGTGGTGTACGAGTTTGCTGACAACGTGATCACTATCTTGTGGTGCTTGTCGTGAGTACTTTTTACGCACGACGCATTGGCCTCGTCTCAGGGTGATCAGGGAGACTTCGAACAAGGCTCTCAATGCCATCAACCAGATCAATCTCATTCCATTCTTGGTGTCCTTCCTGTCCTCCCGCAGCAAGTTGCCTATATCTACTGTAGTTGCGGCAGGTAGTTTTCTCAGTGCCAGTTCACTTCCCACTTGACCAACTGGCCTCATCCAGCGCAAAGTCTATATGTTCTCACAGACGACAATCAGGCAGCAATAGACGACGTTCGTTCCGATGCCGCCTATAGTTCATGTCTGTTGGATATTGTGCGGTGCAACGAACATGATCCCAAAGGAAAATCAAATGATCTTTCTGGAGATCGTTTTGAGGCACTCAAAGTCCTGTGTTGCGGTGAGATCCTTTGTGTTCAGATGTGGGGTTTCGGTTCTCAACATGAGAGTCAGGCATTATGAGTAATGTGTCCCCTCTGCCGCCACCTAGTGCTGCGTCCACCCTCGACGTTGCTAATGATCTTCTGCTTCCCGTTCTGCGACCTGTCATTTCCTCAGTGTCCTTGGATGAAATAGCAAAACAGGTTCAAGAGCTCGTAACCCGACAGGTCAGTCGCGCTGTGAAACACTGAATCACGCCTGAATATATTTATATTGTCCAAGGCAAACGAACCACCATCCATTGAAAGATTATCTTTAAAAAATACACCCAAATCGGATCACAGGTCACAGACTGAGCTAGATCTCGAGCGGTTAGAAAATAGACTCAGGACAGTCCAACTCGCTCTCGAGGTTTTGACAGGATCGTGTGCAACTCTGCCGGATCCGGTCTCGGGCATCTCGATCGATGAAAATGAAGACCTGCAAGGTACGGGCATTTTGATTCAGATCCGGCGAGGGAATAACTTCTTCAGACGAGGACGTGGAGATGGGCGATGACATGACAGAGGATGTACCGCTAGACGAAAACATCCATGCGCGTGAAGAGAGGAAGCGATCCTCTACCGCACTCCTACCCGAGCTAGTACGACCTCTTCTAGTCTTGGTGCAGCCAACATTCCTTTCTTTCTCGCCCCCATCCAGCCTATCGATCCATCCGCCGACAACCTCCGCTCTCAGTGCCATCCATGTGAGCGCTTTTGAATGTCTCAATAACCTATTCCTTTCTCTTTCAACTTCCCCGAATGCGGAGCTCACTGCGGATGAAGATACCGGACGTTATGTTTGGTCCGAGATGTGGGCTGCATTGTCTAAAGTTGGACTTGACATCGCTCCAGGGCAGGAACGCAAGCGGGAAATCTGGGAAATCGCCATTGGAGTCCTCTGGGGCATCGGGAATATCTGGAAAGGCAAATTAGTGAGCGATCCAGCCTCATAGACCTTGCTATGCTCAACCATCACACAGGTGCCAATTGATCAACACGCCCAGATTTTGATGAATGTCTGCGACTCGAGTAAGGAAGCTCAGTTACAAGTGAAATGCATTGGTACGCTAGAGTGCCTAGCGCAGTACCCCGATTCCATAGAGGCAAATCAAGTACGTTACTTGGTTCGCGTCTATGCTGAATTGTCAAACTTGGGTTGTTTTATAGGTGATATCCAGCTATTTATTATCCATCTTACCGACTGCGACCACGCCATCTCCTAAAGGCACAGAACCGCTACTTCAGACGGTCTCCGCTCTGATCGATATCTATTCGGACGAGAGACTTGCGTACGACATCAACTTTAGGAATGGCAGGTTTCTCGATCGCCTCGTGGAGAGTGTGGACGGGGTGAAGAAGGTGGTGAGAGCAATCGATCGCCGAAAGGAACGAGATTTGAAGCTGAGAGGAGAGGAAGTACGAGATAACCTAGTAGCATTTATAGACTACCGAAGAGCGCTTTGATCTAAAAGGATATTTTCCGTGTTGCTTGCCGTAACTAGCACTCGCACAAAAGCGGAAAAGACGTGATCTATAATTGGATGCGCAGCAGCTGGTCCGTGCGCGAATGGGAAGGGTATATAAACCTGGGGCAGACAACTGGAATCCTCATACTTACCTTGATGGCGCGTGCTCCTTCACGTACCTGAGTGTGCGGGCCGTGGGGACCTTCCATAGCACGGCGACCCTGTCCATACAGAGGGTAATCACGGCTTGTATGGGCTTCGGCTCATGCACTGTCTCAATATTTCCCTGTCCTGCCACGGCCACTCTGGCTGGGCAGGCCATCTTTTTTTTTCGTTCGTTCCTTGTTCTAACCCTAACCCTAGCGATCACTCAGTATGTATATTCTTTTTATATTGCGGCACTTCAAAAAAAGTACTAGTGGCAGCCCATCTGTCTAATACTTATGGTATTCAATGTCTCCCACAATTTTAGTGGGGTAGTATTAAAAAAATCAGTCATCCGGGATAACATGGGTACTCTAGTCAAAAATGCGAAATCAACTCCTTGAAAGACTCGGTGCATTTCCGAAAAAAAAACACACCTTGTTGCTATCAAATGGATCCATGCCCGCAGCCACTCGACTGCCCGCAATCAACGCACTCCAATCAATAATATCCCATTTGTGGGTACCTGCTAATTTCTGTTCTTGATGAATAGACCTTGCAGTGATCATACGTTGGTGAGCTATGTCCACAGCTGGCATTGGACAGTTGAGTTCAGCGGTGAGTCGACGGATGTGCCTGATCAGGCACGTCAGCGTACGGGGCAATGCAGTGGAGGGTTACCACTCACACTGAATCCTTGATTCCGCCGTCAATAGCAAAACCGTTGGAGCCGTCGAAGCGATCATTCACCATGCGTTCACCGTATGCGATCAAGCTAATCCCTTCCCTAAATCAAGCTCATCATGCTTCAAAAGGAATTCAATGCCTACCCAGGAGCAGGCATTATATCTGCGTGTCGCTTATCAGATATTGCAGCCGAATCCTCGATGAACATACCTTTGACAAGGCTATACACGGTGTGGGCTCCGATGCCCGATTTTTCACCGAGGGTGAGTGTCTCAGCAAGCAGCTCATTGGCGCCCATGATCAAGCCATTTCCGATTAGTTTGAAAGTTGGCGCTGAAAGGGGAATGGATGAGTAAGTTACAGCGAGATATTGCCGCGATCACACACACCTTTCTCGATATTGCCGCCAAGGTCGATAACTTTCCTGCCCACGCCAGGGACCGTGAGATATGACACTTCTTTCTTGGATCGGTAGTCGCCGCTCATTGCAAGCACGAGGTTCCCAGCGTCCGCTGCCATGGGAGGTCCAAAGACGGGAGATGCTACAAATTTGCAGTGTACGAAGCTGGAGATAAGTCTATCAATATCTCCTGAAAAATTATCATTGTCATCCGTCCAGCTGGGACTACGGGAGAACACTTACCAGCGAGGGCAGGGTAGATCTTTCACGGGTCAGACAGTTGAAAAATAGAGATCTAGGATAAACCCACCGTGCTAGTATCGACAAAAATCTTTGCTCTGGAGGGTGGTTTTTCCTGGCGGTGAATGAGATATTGACTGCTTATCCGTAAAGTAAAGAGACGAAAGATACCGAAAGTGCCTTTGCGAATTCGTTGTATACGCTCTGTACAGCGGCATCGTTCCCAAGATTGGTAAATACAACATCACACTCAGTAGCCAGTTGAGCTGGGCTTGAAGCGACTTGGGCAACTGATGAGCCGACCTGGTCGACAAGCTTCTGTGCCTTGGACAAGGTGCGGTTATACACGAGGACGGGGGTCGCGTTTGATTGCGATTGGCGAGATGTGGCTATGTTGCGTGCCATGAAGTAGCCCATGGCACCCAGGCCATACCATCCGATCTTGAGTGGATGAGGGGGTGGGGTGGGAGGGCGCGAGAAGGGGACTGCGTCGGACTGCATGGTAGAGAACCTCGACATGTGGATGTCCAATATATAAGTGTGTACGTGTGTGTGTATATACCAGCCGAGGCTAAATCTGAGCGTGAAGTGTAACAGATAATTATTAACATGAGACGGACTCTGTTGCGATATCGTAGAAGCACGTGACTACTTTGTTACGACTCACGTGATCCATCTCAATTGCAAGCTTGATTGCCTCGCCGACTCGGTGAACCGTCCACGGTCAAGCCTATCCTTCCGGGTCTGTCCGTTGCCCCCTGCTTGCTCAACCCATCACCATGCAGCAGCAGGTATACCCCTCTGAGCACAAGGGCACTTTGCTTCCCGGCCAGACTATATCTGTCAACAAGTACACTGTCCAGGTGGAGAGGTATCTCAGTCAAGGTCCTCCCCAGTTTCGCTTGCTACATCAATGTCTGAGCACACTTATCCAGGTGGTTTCTCCTACGTCTATCTCGTGAGGACCCCGACACCCGTGTATAACACGACCCATCACGTTCTTAAACGCATTGCCGTACCGAGCGAAGCATTGCTCACCGAGGTCAAGAAAGAGGTCGATATCATGGTGCGCAGTACGATTTCCAACCGCATGTTATCGCTTCACACCATGATATCAGAGGATCCTGAAAGGGCATCCCAACATCGTCCACCTCATCGACGCCGCATGGCACAGGATGTCCAATGGCCAGTACGAAGTTTTTATTCTCATGGAATTTTGTCCAGGTACCTAGTATCTCGTTTTCCCCGCAGAGGTCTCATTTCAACAAACTATAGGCGGAGGTATCATTGACATGATGAACAGGCGTCTCAGGGAACGTCTCACAGAAGCTGAGATTCTGCAGATCTTTGTCGACGTCCTTGAGGGAGTCGCGGCCATGCACAACTTACGACCAGCTTTACTACACCGCGACCTCAAAGTAGAAAACATCCTTCAATCATCTAGTACTTCCTTCAAATTATGCGATTTCGGATCTGCGACGCCAGTTGCGCCTCGACCTCCATCTACAACACAAGAGATCAGGGCGCTCGAGGCCGATCTTAATCGCCACACAACCCTTCAGTATCGACCTCCTGAGATGATTGATCCATACCTACGCCGTCCTATCGATGAAAAATCAGATGTTTGGGCTTTGGGAGTGTTACTCTACAAGCTCTGCTACTACACAACCCCGTTCGAGGAGCATGGTTCTTTGGCCATCTTGAATGTACAATACCGGATTCCACCATATCCTGTATACTCTCCTCAACTGAATGGCTTGATCGGTATGTTGTCCGGCTTCCGTGTATTGCTTCGACTCATTCTTCCGTGTCATGTAGTATCGATGCTCCGTGAGCATGGGACTCAACGCCCATCCGTGTTTGAGCTCCTTGCCCAAGTCCATCACATGCGCGGTACCAAATCACGCTTCACCTATCCCATAGTACCACAGCAACCCCTCTCTCCGCGAGCTCTCCAGTCACAATCAGCCACCCCACTCGATAATTTGGTATCGTACCGATCATCGTCCTCAGCCACCACGCAACGACCCTCCCCAGCGAGAAATACCGGTATCCAAGCAAGAGAGAAAGTGCTGGAAGCTATTGCCCCAATGCGACGCGGACGTCCGTCTTCCTCTCAGCAGCACGATCTCGTGACGGAGATAGCAAAACCCCTCACTCCGCCAAAAATACCGCTGGAAGCAAAGAAGCCCCCAAAGGTTGATTTGTTGGACGACCACTTCGGTATGGAGGAAGACAATGCATGGAGAGTCATGAAGGGCAGCGCAGCGACTGGTGAAGATTTCAAGGGCCCCAGCGCTAGTAATACCGCGATGTCAGCGTGGAAGCCAAAGGGAGCCGCACGGGGAGAACTGGATGCCACCTGGAGTGTCGAATCGCTTGCCTCCAAAGTGACCGATAGCGACGTGCGCTCACCCAACACTACCTTTGGGGACAACTTTGGGGAGAACCTGTGGAACGCGTACGATGGTAACAGGGCAGGATCCAGTACAACTCCGTCTCTCTCAACTGAGAAAATAGTTCTATCGAAAATCGCACCTCCCCTAGAGGGCTCTCGATCCACAAAGCTTATCATCACCAAGGGAAAGGACGCTTTTGAAGGTTTGGGCCTGTCATCTTCCGCACACCCTGTCCCAACGCTGGGTGAAGCACGCAAACTAAGGACCGGGCTGGCGGCAGTGAATGCCTATAACCGTCCCGTCGTTGCACACAGCCCCTCGTCGACAGCGACAAAGCCGAAGATTACCACGACTAGCATAAAGCCAACGCCCTCGCCTCGTCCATCATTCCCACAGGCAAGCAGGATCAGTCCTGCTAATCAAACTATGTCAAACTCAACTACCGCTGCATTTCCGCAGATCGGTGAATTTTCTGCGGAGACTCGGTTCCCGTCCCTAGAAGAGCTAGATGCAACCATGGCCTACCTACAGAAACCCACTCGTTATACCGCACAACCAGAACCAAACCTCGGGAACCAGAACGTCATTGACTTATCAGTCCCTTCAACTTCTTCGATACCCCTCCGCCCACAACCTCAGCCGACTGCGAGCTCTACGATATTACAAAGCAGTACTCGTTCTGAACAAGCTATTACAGGGACTCCGATTCGTCCGATAGATGAAATGCTGAGGCCTACAGCAGGTTTGGAGACCGGTGAAGGCGTTTCACCAATGAAGCGTCCCAGTGGACGTCCACCTTCACGATCATCGTTATCTGCGAAGCACGCCGCCAATGCCTCCTCCAAACCTTTGGAGACCCAAGATTTGCTTGATTTGACAGATGACTCGACCCGTGCTTTCTTGGCTCCACAGAAGACTCGCGAGTATAAAGACTGGTTGACAGGAGATGTCGACACCTTGGCATCGCCAACGAAGGACCGCGGAGTCTCCGACACCAATTATCCAGAGACACCCGTATTGCGCGAGTTTACGCATAAGCGTTCTTCATTTGTCGAAGAGAGTAATGTCCACATACAATCGCCACAAGAAGCTGTCACCGGCCAACAGTCGCCTGAACAATTCATTCGGACATCACCTTCACCGACCAGAAGATACTCGCGGAGTTCACGATCCAAGGAACGCAAGCGAGGTACAAGTCTGACTTCAAGCCAAAAAAATCCCATGCTCCCCGGTCGGCCCCCACCGACACGATCCTCGAACTCAACCACAGCGTCGGTTACTCATCCTCCACGCGAACGGTCTTCCTCTTCCGATGACTGGAAGGCGCAGCCAGCGTTGGAGTCCCCTCGAGAAGGGAAAATATCGTCGAGTGATGAGGAGAGTCCTGAGGATGCAACCGGATTTAGGGCATCCAAATCGGTCGAGAAGGTGTCTGGTCCAAGACATAAAGGAAGGCAAAGCTCTGTGCATGACTTGGTTGACCTTTGGGGGGGTGGTGTTGTCCAGACAAGAGAGCGACGCAAGGACGCACCTCCGAATTCATCCACTGATCCCCCCCACGACTCTATAACGAAACCACCCAAGAGCCGATCCATAGCTATCCCCTCTACCGCGAAGCTCGGCGCATCTTCACATCATCTACAAGCGACGCATTCTGGGGCAATGGAGGTGCCACGATCACCCAGTAGGTCACCTAATCGGCGTTCTCCAAACTCCCACGTGAAGCAGATGTCGGCCGTAAATTCGCCTTCCGGTACGCCGACGGCTGCCTCTCGAGGTCGCCCGCAATCCTTGTTCGCGTTCCCAATGTCGAAATCGACCTCTGGTGGGAAGTTGGATACACCTGTGACGCCCTCCAGTCTGTCTGTTCCCCAAGACGGCTCTCGAGTAAGTGCCCCCCGTCGATCATCGATCACGGACATGGTCCAGAGATATGAGGCCATTGGCAAAGTTGCATCCCCTGGTCCTCTTTCCCTCCCCAAATCGCCGGCGGCGACGGGAGTGACGTCAACGACCACGGGACGCACCTTGCAACAATCCCTACAATCTCCTGTAGCTCCCAAATTCTCCCCTTCTCGAATTCCTCCTACGTCCGATGACAGCTCTTCAACTGTCGACACTGAGAAGCGCCAATTACTCGTCTACCCAAAGCCTAGCCACACTGGGCCAAAGGAAAAATCGGCGGATGTATCTAGAAGCCAGAGTTCGGTTTCGGGGTTGCCCATGTCTTCGTCCAGCAAACTGTTATCACACAATCCTTCCCAAGGATCTATTGATGGCTTGCCTGCTGCCATGACTCTTGTCGCAAAAGTTACGCCCGAGGAGGATCCGCGCCCTCCATCTCCTGAAAAGCCCTATCAGGGTGTCGGTAAACTTATTGACCAGTGGCAAAGAAAATCGGAAGAGGCTTCTCGTGGTCCTGTTCCCAGACGAGGGTTTACTACAAAGCGAGCTGGTCTCATTGGTGGAGCTGTCAATCGGGACAATTGAACATTATGAGACAGTGTATTTACTTCCTATCCTCGTCCTCTTTCTACTATTTACAAATGAGATAGCTCGAATGGACCCAGGTGCCGTGGTGAAGTCCCTAGCGAAACTTTGCTTAGAATTCAAGATTGATTTCAACCTACGGGGGAAATATTTAGCTCATCACTTAGAGTCTAGGCATTTTCAGAGTCACCTCCGCTACGCGACGTTCGATATTCTCTGCAAACATGTCCACGAAAGACCGGAACGTCTCCGAGATATTTGATGCTTTACATTCCTTGCATGTTGAAGTCGATATTGCGTTCAGCACATCATTTGTGAGCTTTTCGTCTTTGACCGCATCCCCATGAGGCCATCTCCGCAAAGCACATTCCGACTTTCTCATATACTCCAGCCACCACCTGTGCACCGACACGATTTCCACTCGACCACTCCGATACTTGCGAGACGGCGGGTATCTGACCGAGGTGCACTCCAACTGTTCATCATTTTCCCAGCGGTTGCACCCAAACAAGGGCGACGAGTACATGATCCACGTGTGATCAACTGCCAGAGAACTAGCAGCTTCTATGCATGCCTCCCGATACAAGAGGAGGCGGCATAACTTGCCAGCGTGGATCTTTTCTAGTTCTGGCACGTATTCACGCACCAATGAAGGTAGCGCCAAGGTGTGCTTGGCCGCCAACTTGGCCGCCTCGTGATGCTCGGCTTGACATGCGAGGGCATAAACCCCCACAGGATCTTCACGGAGAAACGATGGATTGAGGAGCTCCTCGAGTGCCACACGCCGAATGTTTTCCATGTCGTATTTCACCGTTGCCTCGAGGACAGCCCCAAGTTCGTGGAGACTGTTGACCTTGAACTGTTTTCCCGTACAACTCGGTGGATGACACAACGACAGGATGTGACCAAGCGTGCGGCCATCCTCTTCCAAGTCGATGACCGGAAGTCCATCACAGCGCACATCGACGTCGTCTGAAGGGTCCAGTTGGGGTAAAGTGAGCATGTCACGGAACACGGGGGATGAAATGGACAGTAAGATCTTCAAAGAATAGAGCAGCTCCTTGTCCGATGAGCGTAGGATAATGTCGGCAGTGTGCTGGTTGAACTCTGTTTGCATGGTTGATGGCAAGTTGTTTTAGGGGTCAACGAGTATTGACAACTTACTGCCAAGTGACATCATTAGTCATTACCCCAAGTCATTACTGCCCACGACTCAGAGACGGCTCAGCATACCCAATTCGTTTTCGAATTCAGCACGACCGTAACTACAATGCAGGATCCATGCAAGTGATCAGTAATTGGCAACCTGTGCCAAATTACTTACACCGAGGGAATGATATAACAGGACTAGGGTATCACAACTTTACCTATCACTGTCGTCACCCCCAATATCAAAGACAGTGGTGTCGGAGTCTATTAGGCGACGGTGCGAGCCGCCAAACGTTTTCCGTGCAACGTCTCTACCTTTACCGAGCTGCCATGATTGCCCGGCAGCCCTGTTCCCTTGAACCAACTCGGTATCACCGGCAATACCAAGCTCGAGAGCGACGGCATCCGCACGGGCCAAGTTTGACTCGTTTGGGTGGATGAATATACTGTCCGGCTTTGACCTGGCGCGAGGTCTCCCAATAGGGCGACGTCTTTCAAACGAGGTCCCGAGAAGAGGTACCTCTAACCTGTGGAGGGTACTATTCGATCAAGTCTCCGATTGATTGATTTCTTGTACGCACTGTGTCTCCAAGTTCGGTTCTTGGTACTCAGCATATTCGATGGCGAATTGCCCTATGGACAACGTGATTACCTACTAAAGAGGTAAACGGTCAGGGTTGGATAACCGGGGCGGGTCAGCGTACGACGATGGCGATGGCCCTAGGAACCGCAGTCATGGTCGCGTTTCAAACAACATCAAAAGTACGCACCCTAGCTGATTTGACATCGCTATGAGCATATATAATCTGCACACGGTGAGTTGGTCATGACGGGTACCGACGGAAAAAGGATGTTTCCAAGAATAGAGTGCTTACAATCTCAAGAAAGTGACAGACCCATACACCGAGCTTCTCCAAGCTGCAGTCGCAAGCCGCGAGCGCCGCACAGTACTCGGCTGTATGTTTTTATTCAAGACAACGGTCAGAAACCTACAAGGAGGATGGTGAGCACAACGGCAGACAGGTGTTGCGAAGGTAACGAGCAATGGATACCTTTCAAAAAGACATACAACGGTTATAACGATGCTGCCTAGGATGAATGACCAGAGAGATTGCAAGCGTAGAAAACGAAAGAGAATGTGCTCTCCGAGGAACTCGACATGGAGGTAGTCTACCCACCCATCCATGATCGTATTGGCAGGACAAATGTTATCGCAGTCTATCTTACGTCATACGAGAATCCATCACTTAAGCTGCCGGCGGCACAGTCGGCCAAATGCTGTTACGGCTACTGTCGGAAGCGAGCGCTACCGTTTCTCTAGCCTTTTGCTCCCTCCACTCGCATGAATCCTGGTACTCGCATGTACTAATTATCGTCAAGTAAGCGACTGCCACGAACAATATACACGAAAACTCACAAGCACCGATTTGTTTGGCCAACATCTACTCCCCGCGCGGGCCGAGCACCAAACCACCATTGAAGAACATCAGCAATACATGTGTCGAGTTCATCGTCGTTCATTTTGAACTCCTTCGTTCCGATGATGGGAGATATATTGAGAGTAATTTCCTCCTGTACTTGCTCCTTGGACGCAACCACAACTGGTTTGTTTTCATCAAACGGATCATCTAGGTTATACTGATATCAATTTCAAGTTGAACTTTTCGAGCATGGGTTCCCCACCGTGAGCTGCGGCTACCTGTTGTGATATATTTGCGTGAACCTGGGCAGGCGCCTTACGTGCGCAGGTCAGCAACGACTGTTGAATTGCCCAAGCTAAAGCGGGATCCGTTTGCCCAGAGTCCAACGGAGAAATGAGGTCTTTCCATATGGCAGACGTTCGACCGACGTTCGAGGGCCCAACTTGCTTGACATTCTGTGCCACAAGATGAGCAAGTTGACCGGCGTCTTGTTGACCCATCTCGCTGAGACTCAATTCGATGGCGTGAGCGAGATCCAGCTCTTCTTGGACTACGAGAGCTTCGAGGGGGTCATCTATGTGTACTGTCTCTGTAGCCTTGTGTTTTTCTTTATCCCGTTTTCCTACATATACTGACTGACGGTAAACGATTTGCAGTTGTTGACTGACCCCCACGAGACCAGCAGATTTCCGTTGAACGGTAGAGATCCACTCGGAAACCAGGCGGTTGAGATGCACATTGCAGTCCGCAGAATCAACTTGTCGCTGTTCCCACTGGATGTCTTTCAAAAACTGGGCCGAGAACGGTCCTGTGGGATTAAGGTTTAGTCGGCTCCACAATAGATCAAAGTTGAACGCCTCTGGTGTCAGAACAGAAGAGAGCATGCGATGATACATCATAAGCTGGAGGCGAGGCGACAGTGAATCTTCATCCAAAGGAATGTTCGGGGATCGACGTGTCTTGTAATCAACAATGCGCAACTCATACTGATCTTCGAGGCATGCAGGTTCGGCTCCGTGACCTGCACTCGTGGCGGTTGGCAATTCCGGAGCGAAGGGAGAAATTTGCTGTTCCAGCAACGGTGACAATCGCTGTTTCTTCTTTGGTGGCGAGCAAGAAAGTGTGCTTGAATGAGAATTTGATGAAGCAACTTGATCTTGGTCTTGTTGAGTTAGGGGTGACCGGAGCACCTCGTCCTTGGAGCGAGTCAAGAGCAGAAAGTGGCGAGAAATATATAAATACATGCAATGACACCGAGAACGACTTTGTCGTGTGTGATTGCGAACACAGGGAGTTCCCTCTGGTGGAGTATTAGAGTGACGGAAAAAGCATGTGAAAGATATGGTTACCGTGATACCATCGATGATTAGCTGGTTGAAGCCATCTATGAGCTGCACGAGGCTAAGGGATGACGATGAAGGAGGGTGTGCGCGCAGTGACAAGCGACTGACCGAAGACCAAAGCGCTCCTCGTCGGAGGTAACATGGACAATGAGTTTGTCGGGACGTAATTCGTCTTCCAAAGCTTTATGGACGGACTTGATGGGAGGATAAGAGGTAGGGCATGTTTGAATAGAGTGAGCATACCTTGCCACGTTTGAGTCTGCGATCGTTTGCGTGGGCGACTGGTTGATGGACGCGTATTTGCTTTCCACTCTTTGCAGTGAATGCGGAGGGACGTAGATGCAAGGGTTTGTGGCGTTTTCCATAGAGACCATACTCGTACTGGACTTCACACCTGGGGAGGATGAGCAGTTGTGAGGAGGGGAGGGGGGGAATGATACCATATGGGGGAGACGAGGTCGGTGACGGCAAGGTGTTTTTTCCAGGAGAGAAACTTGTGAAATGGACTGTCTTGGATGGCTATTTGTATGGCGGGGCCGCCGTGTGCACGGGCCAGCTGTGCGTCGATGGCGGCGAGATCTTGATCCGTGAATTCTGAAAAGTCGTACTCGTCGAACTCGTCTGACATGTCGAGTGGTGCCGCGGAGAATGAAATGAAAAAAGAAGTCGTTCGACTTTAATTACACTTCGTTGTCAAAGTCACCCTTTGATCGTTCGTCGCGCCATGTCCATGTCCATGTCCCGCCCATGTCCATGACGATCGTCCTCCTCTCTCTCCTTCTCCTTCTCCTCGCCCTTTTCCTTTTCCGTCCTTCCCCCGCAGTCGTCATCCCCGTCGTCCCTCCTCGTCCTCATGTCTCATTTTCCACTTCCAACTCTCCGTCCCCCGTTCGCCGTCGATGGTCCTCCCCTTTCCATAAACGCAAATCATCACCCCCTGATTCCCCTCGCGCCGACATTTTCGCCTCCGTAGATCAGTTTGGCCGCATCCTTGCTTCTCCCGCGGCTTCTGACATGAGGCCGTCTTCCCCAAAGCCCTCCAGGCGGCTTTCCACCCCGCTACGCTTGTCGTTTACTAGCAAGCGGAGAGCCTCCACTGCTTCGTGCACATCCACCTTGGTTCATCTTGATCAAGTCGACACCTGTGTCCCCTCACCACAATCCTCGACCTCCACAACCCAGTCACCACTGCAGCGTACCAGATTCGTAAACCCTTTCAGCAAACGCTCCAGGTCAAGAACCCTCTCTCCGCCCAGTAATAACCTCGTTGTCTACCCTCCTTCTCTGTTTAACTCTTGCATAGCTACATTCAAGTCTCCCGACACCTCGTTACCAAGTCTGTCTGCCTTCTCATCCCCGTCTTCACCACCCGCACGCGAGTCATTTATTTTTTCTCGTTATTCATTACATGACGTTTCTCCTCCGATAGGCCGTCGGACGCTGGTCAACAGGTTCAAATCCATCTTCAAACCCATCCCACCAGAGCCTTCTCCTGTCATCCCTTCTAAACCTCTCCTCACAACCATCAACACCAGGCTTCGCCGAAAACCTGTAGCGCGCACACAGCCTTATGGTCCCCCATGGAATGCGCCCATGCCAGTTCATGACATTGCTCTCTCCCAACATTCTCTGCGGAAACCTCAGGCGATGGCCCCATCTCCCCGGATGAGTCGGAAGCATTCTGTTCATCAATGTTCTCCTGCTGAGATACCGTCAATATCACCTGGCCAAATATCCCCTCGCACACTTATCAACAAATTGGATGAAAAGCTTTCGTTACTCCAGCAGCAACACGTTCAAGACTCGATACCCTCACCTTGCGGATAGAGGACCGATTACATCATGCTCTTTTATTTAGATTACGGGATGCAGGACAGTACCTGCGTATTCATCATGTTAACTTATACCTTTGTACCCGACAACGAAGCAAGCAGATTCAGATGCCTCACGAAAACAAAGTAACGAGCGCTCATGTATACTATTCCAAACATAGATTTGTATTGCATCACACCTAATAACTGGTCAATCCGTCTTGTTCCAAAAGCGCTGTGATCGCGCTGGAGATCATCGAGTCCTGTTCAGATCCTAGCATCAGACCTTGTTCGATGCACTGCTGCAGTTGGGCCTCCAACAGTCGTCTTCCAAAATTACATCAGTTATTAAAAGCATTGCCATACAGTTCAACACACCGCAGCTGATTAACAAGTGTTCCGATGCGTGGCCAAGCCCTCAACTTGATTGTGCCATCTCCGCTCCCAACAGCCAGCCCACCACCGACGTGGTTCACTGACACAGGGCCACCAAAGAGTAGCAGCGCATACATAGGGACCTGACGAACATTAATTCATGAACAAGCATATCTACGACTTGACCACCACATACCTCAGTTGCACCTCTCACAAAGACCTTTGTCGTTTGCTGCATCTGGAAATAGGCAAAAAAAGGTGATTTCCACGTGGATTCACCAAATAGAACAGACGATGGGTGCAAGAAAACTCGGCCATTCTTTGGGTCGTACATTTTGTACTCCTTGGCTGTATTCTCGCGCTGCACAGTGCCAGCCTGGACCTTGTCGAATTTAATTGCTGACGGGGGCAAGTGTACTCGCGCAACACGTGGCCAGAGACCCCCTAGTATGACAGCTTTGACAAGGTTCGTATTTGTACTATGCACGTTGAGGTTCGGGGAGTTTGGCGTGGACGAAATATCTGTTAATCCCATGTTTAGAAGAGAGGAGAAGAAATCTTGACGGAGCGAAGTTATCTCGTGGATGGCGCTCGTTGAGATGAAATTCTGTAAGAAAATTAGTTTGCTTTCTCTTGATACCTACTGGTAAGGTAATGCTCGCCTCTTCGCAGAAGCTCCTTAATGCGCCACGAGATTCGTCCGACCGGAGTCGTATGCACTCATCGTAGGCATGGACATCAGTCAGAAGATCACTGTTGTGTTTATCGAAACGAAGCCTCGCTCTAAGGATAAGTGTATCAACAGGAATACAAGCCAAGACATGGATGAATACCATACCGGGTGGCCGCTTCCCGCTTTTCCAAAGGGCTAACGAACAGGGGCTTCGAGGATAAACTTGCAACTATCGTGAGAACAGGGTCCAGGCACCTGAGAATCAATCCCAGCACCAGCATCTGGACGGCCAAGTATTAGTAGGTTCGTACCCAAGAGGCCTATCAACGACCTTGCCCAGTCTTAGATCCAAGGGAAGCATAGCCTGGAAAAACATGAGAGGCCTATCTATTGATCACGTAGCACGGACTTGCCATATGGCACCCAAGGGCAGTAAGTTTACTCTCCTTATCTATGGCCCCTAGCTCTTGCAGGGTTGTCCATGCCTTGTCCATTGCTGACACGTCAGGGGGATCTATCGCCTTCTTTAAGAAATGCTGTGAAATTTGGTATGAGTCAAAGTCTTCGTACACTGGCAGACACAAGAACCTGGACATCCTCATTTTCTCGCATGACTTTGACAGTCAACGAAATGCTTTCCAAAGGGATACGGAGAATCTCAGGCACGGGGAAAGGACTCATTTTCTCCTCTTGCGTTCGCGTGTATAGCTTGTAGCATATACCGGGCTTTGTACGGCCTGCCCTTCCTCTACGCTGTCTGGCCGCTGCACGGGTTATCCATTGCTCTGTCAAGATAGAAAGCCCGGTGTCTGGGTTGTAGTTTGTTTCCTTAACTTTTCCGCCATCAATGACATAGATCACATCATCAATAGTGATGGACGTCTGTCGGATGTAGTGAGCGGCACCAATGACCCGGAGCTCTGAGAAGTACTTGCCTCTGCGACGTTTGTAGCAGCAATTATTTTCCACTTCTTCGATACTTTGAAGATTGCACGTTGCTCTTCACCAGTAAGATTAGCATGGAGAGGGTAAATGTCTACCCCATCTTTAATAACCGCGCTAGAAATGGCGGCTATACACTGGCGTATTTCTTCAACACCCGGCAGAAAAATGAGGATACCAGCTGGAATATCTTGAGAGGAAGTAATGTACTTGATGAGCGTGGAAATTAGCTAGTAGGCTGAAATCAGAGATAGTACATATAGAAACAACTTTCACACCTGATAGTCAATGCGGTCTGTAGCAACAATGTTCCGAATGGAGGATATGCCTTGTTCACTGAGACCCTCGGATCGAAGTATATCTTCATGGTCTTTGTCATTCTGTCCTTTCACGCCACGTTTGGATGCGGGGGAAACATAGTGTAACAGGTCAACGAAGTCTTCAAGATACCTAATAGGGGCTTAGCCTGAGGCCGGCAGCGAACTTCCGACTCACCTATCCTCGACTGGGTGCGTGAAGCCCGGAATAGTAAGTAAAGGGGCATTGTTAAAGTACTTCACAAATATTTCATGGTTGATGGTAGCAGACATCAGAATTACTTTCAGGGTGTCATGCCTCAACAGAAGCTCTCGTAGTTCCAGCAGAAGGAAGTCGCCATCAACAGAGCGCTCATGTACCTGGCGAGTATCTTGTGAAACCATCTCAAGATTTATTTTGTTCAGTGAGCTTACCTCGTCCACGACGACATGTGTTACGTTCTCTAGCTTATCCCCAGAGCCAAGCCGCCTGAGCAGAACTCCAGTCGTGCAGAATAACAACTTGGTTCGTTTGTCTTGTTTAGCTTCACCTCGGATGGCGTAGCCGACGGACCCATCATCTGCACGCTCTGCAGATACACGTGCTGCTACGGATATAGCAGAGATTCTCCGTGGCTGCGTAACAACGATGGACGCCTTTGAACCATGGCCACTCTGTATAAGAGTGTCTAATATGAATTGAGGGACTATTGGAATTTGGAGTGTGAATAATATTGCCCAGAAGGATGTATTGCGCACGTTGGGTGGTCTTTCCACATCCTGAGAGTCGCCGTAAGCAACAACCACTAACAAGGGGTCGATAACATTCACCAGTCTCTCCCACGACGACAACAGCTCTATGCTTGTCCAGAACATTTAAGAACCGATCCTTGGCCGAAAAGGCTGGGAGACGCTGACGAGCAGCAAGCATCTCCGCGTAGAGTCTTGTTTGACGGACATTCTCGAAGTCCCGTTTGACCTTTTCATCTGACCGGTCATCGTACATGTATCTGGACTTTCCACGCATAGTTCTTCTGTTTTCTTTGTTGGTAGGTCCAGCGTACAGTATGTTTGGCACCCTCGACACAGCCCGAGGTGTGATTAGATGCCCAACTATTGTCGACATTTCAGGTGGGCCGTTCGTTTCGATCTGAGCCCAATGGTCTTCAAGGACTCGCATGGCTGCGATCAAGAAACCTTCACCAGATTCGATGAAATCCTCTCGTTCAGTTGCACGAAGGAGCTGCGCGAGCAAATGGAGTCGGATGTATGGCGGCACCGAGTGCGACCCTACATATACAGCTGGCAAGGACCTGTCATTGGCGGTGTTAGGCGGCAAGATAATATGGAGTTCCACAGAGGCGCTAAAGAGTGGCATAACGATGTGACATGGGTCAATGAAATAAGCACCGAGCGCTTCAACTTCGTCAATCCGGCTCCTTAGCTCGTGACAGGATGATTCCAAGTCCAAACTCGCTTTAAGTAGGTCACCTGTATCCCTGCCTACGAGTCTACCCGAAAGTACGGATATGAGTAGCACCAAATCTTCGGCCAGGTTAGGGTCGGCTGTATATTCTTGGACGACATGCGCAGGGAAGCCTGCTTCCTTAATTGCGATGTCTTCAATCCATCGCTTCTTGAGGTTGTCAGCTCCGGAATGCCCGGAGACAACGAATGGATTGGAAGAATTGTTAGAAGGAAGGAAACGTTGCGGGAGGTCGGTTTCAGCGATATGTAAGAGAAGGTATTCGATACAGGCTTCTAGAGGAGCAAGAGAGCCCAGTAGATGCGAGCCTAAAGGGCTATGCACCGAGAGGTAGGATATAGCATTTTGAATCTGAGTCGGCTGGAAGCCCAACTGTCGAAGTTGCTGGGTAACTGCATGGACATCGTCTTCCGCCAGCACAAAAGGTGTTGTTTCGTGCGACGGGTAAAGTACACTGGCCTGCAAAATAATGAGATGAAGACGTGCGAATTGAAAAAAGAAATAGCTTCTCCCCTTCTTCACGGTATCTTCCACAAGATCGCGTAGGGCGCCCGACATTCTCACTTCCGGCGCTCGAGTGAACTCAGGAGAAATCGAAGATTTGAATGGGTCTCCCTGGAAACCAGTGACTTTCTCTTCCTTCCTTTGAGCGGCTTTTGCCTGCCTTTCTTCCACTTCTTTCCGCGCGGTGAATGGATCGGCGCCATACATCCACCTTTGGTGTTCTGGAGCAGCCTTGTGTTGCGTAGCCAGTTCAGACCAATACTCTCGAGGTCCAGGAGGCAGAACTCGATTGAGCTGCATTCCGTTGCAAACCTAATGTGGTTTAAATTCAATACATGTCGGGCAAGTACGATGAAAAATGGAGGCTACGAACACGATACAGTGCATAGGTTGCACCCCAGTGGCGCGCCTCCAGGGCTGTAGGTCGCGTATAGGGCGGATGTGGTTCAAATCGAACGGTCTCCTTCTGAGACGTTCTTTTACTAATTCTGCTCAATGATACGACAAATGTCCAGCCTTCACCGTGTTTTCGCTGGTGGTCTGATAAGATAAGTTGGGCTCCAGGAAAAAAGTGCTTTACGGTATCAACAATCGGCTTCTCCCAACCGTTTTTCTGGCATCTAAACAGGTGATCGAGTGTCGACAGAAACATGGTGAGATGTGAATTGTTGTAGGTACAGTTCCACCTAGATACCCCAAGATGCGTGCAGCGGGTGTTACCTCTCATCGGCTACGTTGAATATTCATGTAGGAATCGAAACCGCACGCACTCTAGGGCTCACAGTGAGGCTGCATGTAGAAGACGGACGGACCTTTCATGGAGCAGGCTTAGTGGGTACTTTGATCCTGGAGGGAAGAGCGGCTTATCCGACTCCAACGATGGTTCCTGCGGTGCTGGTGATTTGGCGGAAATCTTTGATGAATTTCCGGCATTTCCAGATTTTACGATGCCCTTCCCAGAGCGCGGAGGCATCTAGAGTAAGTCTCTGACTTGGTCAAGTTGGGACAGATTCAATATTGTTACGTCAGCAGCTCATCCTTGCTTGCACACCACGCTCAACTTCTGATGGCAGACGATCTGTACAACCTCGAACTCCTTTCTTTGATTGCCAGGATAACGCAGGAGGTCTACAATTACATCGCAGTCAATGACAAAGTACTTGCAGAATACGTCGTCAATCTTCACGAGCAGTCGAGTTCCCTCAACGACTTCAAGGACAAGCTGAACGGTGCTCTTCCGGACTCTGCCATTGAAAATATCGACCGTCTCATTCTCAGCTTGCACCCGAAGCACAAAAAGAAGTCGAAAGAACTTGCAAACATTATTTCCGGTCCTCATGACGATGCCCATGGTCAAATTGAGACGGACAAGCAGAAGCGTCTGTTCCCCGGCCTTTCCTTGCCAGATCAGGAAACGAGCAAGGATGTTCTGATGCAGGAGGTAGACGATATGATGGCGCAATTCGAAGGTGCTGCAAAGAAGAACGCCCGAGTTGAGAGGACAGAAGAAAGCCTAACCTTGCCCAAACGAAGGGATCGGTCAAGGTCGCGGTCCCCACCCCGCAGACGAAGTCGCAGTCCAGATAGAGGTCGCTCGTACGATACAAGGAGGGATTACAGACATGGGGGGAGAGATCATATGCCACTTGACGAACGCCCGGTCTTATTCAAGATTTACAACGGCCGAATCTCGGGCTTGAAAGACTTCGGGGCCTTCGTGCAGCTTGAAGGTATTTCTGGCCGTGTGGAGGGTGAGTACTCCTTCTAGATTACTTTTATTCTTCTTTTTTTTGTTCACACCTTGCAATAGGCATGGTGCACGTCTCAAACATCCAGCAAGGTGCCCGTGCGAATTCTGCTTCGGATTTACTCAGCAGAGGACAACAGGTCAAAGTCAAAGTCATGAGCGTCGCGGGAAATCGAATAGGCCTTTCCATGAAAGACGCCGACCAAGTCACTGGCCGCGATCTCACTCCCCACCTCCGCATCAAATCCGAGGCGGAGATGGAGGAGGAACGTCAACGCGCTGCACGAGCCTCTTCTGGAGCAAACGCTGTCCCTTTACGCTCTCGGGACGAACATCCTGTGCGGTCCGCCAAAAGGCTCACGTCACCTGAAAGATGGGAAATTAAGCAGCTAATATCCTCAGGCGTCATAGACGCTTCAGAGTACCCTGATCTGGACGAGGACTTCAGCAATCCAGTGGCGCGTGCGGAGGTGGAAGAAGAACTAGATGTTGAAATTCGAGAAGAAGAGCCAGCTTTCTTAGCTGGACAGACAAAGCGCACCCTTGATCTAAGTCCGGTCAAGATCATCAAAGCACCGGATGGCTCTTTAAACAGGGCAGCTATTGGTGGCGCAGCGCTGGCAAAGGAGCGACGAGAACTCCGTCAGCAAGAAGCCAATGAACGCGCGGACTCTGAGGCTCGCGATTTCAGTGCCCCGTGGCTAGATCCTATGGCAAAGGATGTCGACAAAATCTTTGCACAAGATCTTAGAGGCAATCTCAGGGATCAGAAAGCAGGAGAGGTCCCAAAGTGGAGGGAGTCAACGTTCAATAAGGCAACGACATATGGTGAAATTACGTCACTTAGCATCCAAGAACAGCGGAAGAGCTTGCCTATTTACAAGCTCAGGGATCCGTTGCTTCAGGCCATCGGTGATGTAATACTGTTTCGCCAGCAAGTGAAGAAAATACTGATTCCTCTTTCAGCATCAAGTTCTCATCGTCGTTGGGGACACCGGGTCTGGGAAAACGACTCAAATGGTCCAATACCTTGCTGAAGCCGGGTATGCTGACAAAGGAGGTCGTATTGGCTGTACACAGCCTCGCCGTGTCGCTGCAATGTCCGTAGCGAAACGTGTCTCCGAGGAAGTTGGTTGTCGTCTCGGTCAAGAGGTTGGGTACCTCATTCGTTTTGAGGATTGCACTAGTCCAGAAACGAAAATCAAATACATGACGGATGGAATGCTGCAGCGAGAGTCTGTGATCGACCCTCTTTGTAGTCAGTACTCCGTGATTATGTTGGACGAAGCCCATGAGCGCACTATTGCCACGGATGTCTTGTTCGGACTCCTCAAGAGTGAGTAATTACACTGGACTTGCCTTTTTGCCTTGTCACGCTAACCTGTTTACAGAAGCTGTCAAGAAGCGGCCAGATCTAAAGCTGATTGTTACCTCCGCGACATTGGACGCCGAAAAGTTCTCCAAGTACTTTTTCGGCTGTCCGATCTTCACTATTCCAGGCCGCACGTATCCTGTCGAAATCTTGTATACGAAAGAGCCAGAGAGTGACTATCTTGACGCATCTCTCATCACTGTCATGCAAATTCATCTCTCCGAACCACCGGGTGATGTCCTCCTCTTCCTGACTGGACAGGAGGAAATCGACACAGCTTGTGAAATACTATTCGAGCGGATGAAAGCACTTGGACCAAAGGTTCCTGAGCTCATCATACTTCCCATCTACTCTGCTCTACCTTCCGAAGTCCAGTCTCGCGTGTTTGAGCCCACCCCGCCTGGCGCTCGCAAGGTCGTGATTGCCACCAATGTTGCCGAGACATCCTTGACGATACCCGGTATTTATTATGTTATCGATCCTGGCTTCTCAAAACAAAATGCATACGACCCTCGTCTGGGTATGGATTCACTGGTGGTCATGCCCATCTCACAAGCTCAAGCGCGCCAACGCGCCGGACGTGCCGGGCGTACTGGCCCCGGAAAATGCTATCGACTTTACACCGAAGCAGCATACCGTAATGAAATGCTACCCACTTCGATTCCTGATATCCAACGAACGAATCTTGCACACACTATACTCCTTCTCAAGGCGATGGGTATCAACGATCTGCTCAGCTTCGACTTCATGGACCCTCCACCTGCGCAAACGATGCTTACCGCCTTAGAAGCGCTGTATGCTCTCTCGGCGCTTGATGATGAAGGACTATTGACTCGCCTGGGACGCAAGATGGCAGACTTCCCTATGGAACCACCCCTGGCAAAAATGGTCATTGCTTCTGTAGAGCTTGGGTGTTCTGAGGAGATTCTCTCCATCGTTGCTATGCTCTCCGTCCAAACGGTTTTTTACAGACCAAAAGAGAAACAAGCTCAGGCGGATTCGAAGAAGGCTAAATTTCACCAGCCAGAAGGTGATCATCTAACATTGCTCACGGTATATAACGGATGGAAAGCAGCAAATTTCTCGAATCCGTGGTGCTACGAGAATTTCATCCAAGCAAGGAGTATGAGACGAGCGCAGGATATCCGCAAGCAGCTCGTTGGAATTATGGATAGGTAAGGGACTGTTTGCCAAGCTCGACCGCGTTCTAATGTCGATGTAGGTACAAACATGACATCTTATCCTCTGGGAAGGACTACAACCGCGTTCGCAAAGCCATTTGCTCCGGCTTCTTTAGGAATGCTGCAAAGAAAGATCCGCAGGAGGGGTACAAGACTCTCGTCGAGGGTACACCGGTTTACATTCATCCTTCCTCCGCGCTTTTCAATCGCAACCCGGAATGGCTGATCTACAACGAACTGGTGCTTACAACTCGCGAATATTGTCACAATGTAACCACTATTGAACCCAAGTGGCTTGTCGAAGTTGCACCTCAGTTCTTCAAGGTAGCTGATGTTAACAAAATCAGTAAACGCAAGAGGCAAGAAAAGATCGAGCCATTGTATAACAAATATGAGAAGCCAGATGAATGGCGGTTGTCGAAAGTCAAACGCAGTGCTCGCTCAGTAAGCTTCTTGACCTTGTTCACACGGGATATTGGCTGATTACTTTCAGAGCCAAACATTCGGTTAATCGTCTTTCTTGCAGGCGCTGGTCTAGTAATGTATGTACGAATAGGTCATTACTTGTGTCTCAGAATTTCGTCTCGTGACTTGCCATGCTCTCAAGGATCTGAACATCCATTCAATGTTGCTGAGAAAATCATGCTTCCATTGAGATCAAGGCAAGACTCGCGTCAGTGTCCCAAGGCGCTATCTAACCAAAGTCAATACAATTGTAACGACGATGCCGGGTCTGGCTCACCACAGCCGATCATCCTACGAATCTCATCGAATCAGCGTCGACATAATACTTTGCGACCTCTCCTGCTCCAGCAACAGGTGCAGCCGGGTCTGGGACAAGCATGAATGTCTGAAAGAACACCCTTGGCTGACCATCTATCGATCGACTTGGGGCGTTAACAGGATGCTCTGAATTCTTGCCGTGCGTAACATTTCCTGCCACGGTCACGAGCAAGGAAGGGGGGCGCGATCCTGGGCGTAGTTGAGATAGGCGACGAGGTGAAAGGAACGACGTGCTAGCCTGGAATAGGATGGCAATCATAGGACTGGACTTCGTGCTTCGTGCTAGGCATGTTTTGGATGAGTTTCTTGACACCATCTACGCCTTGGCATGGATTGCCGTTCCATGTCAACGTCGATGTGGCACGATAGAACTTTGGCAAATCGTCCGCTCGGGTGGGCGAGTCGTAGGTGGAGTAGTACAGACGGGTGAATTGATCGGCGGCCCTCGTGGATATATCTATGCTAAACGAAGGATTAGCAGAGATTTCGACGGACTAGCCTGAACGTACTCGTCGCGGGTAAAGGCGGTGGACATTGCTCCGAGTCACGTGCAGTGTGAGCTTCATTCTTATAGTGATCGTGGAGTCGGTGTGGTCACCCAAGCCACCATCACCATGGAAGAAATCCGCGTTGCTAGTCTTAACTGCTGGTGTGTACAGTTTTTCTCAACTCTTCTTGCTCTTCTAATCGCTTGTCCCTAGGGGCTTGAAGTACGTTTCTAAAGACCGCCATGAGCGCATATCTGCGATTGCTACTGCGTTCTCGAGGTCCGACCACGATATCATCGCCCTCCAAGAAGTCTGGGTACAAGCAGACTACAATAAAATCCGCGATAAAGTCTGCCACAGATTGCCTCATACCAAGTTCTTCCATAGGTATGCTCTCGAATGTGCTCCCCGCTTCTTTTGACCTACGACCTGAGACACGTTCCCGTCAAGTGGTGCATTGGGTGCTGGTTTGGCCATATTCACAAAATGGCCAATCATCGCCAGTACTATCACACCATACTCTCTCAATGGCGAACCGACGGATGTCACCGGTGGGGATTGGTACGTTGGCAAGGCTGCCGGGAGTGTCACCGTACTCCATCCCACCCTTGGAGAAGTGCAGATATTTGTTACTCACGTGAGTCCATACAATCCCGTCTCGACGTCGAAAGGCTTATCTTATACTGCTAGCTCTACGCCAAAGGTGGTGACGATGGCCCGGAGTACAACAGAGCACACCGTCTAGTTAATGCCTGGGAGTTTGCAAAGGTCACCAGGCAAGCTGCGGAGCTTGGGCGTTATGTTATAGCCGTAAGATACTGCTTTATACTGATGATCATTTGCTTAGCTATTTATTCTCTTAGGCTGGTGATTTCAATAGTATCCCGAGCAGCCTCGCCATGAACGTCATTTGTACACATGCCGGCTTAAGCGACTCGTGGACAGTAGCGCACTCACATGTCCCTCCGCCAACAGGGATGATCTCCCCTCGCGACGGTGTAGAGAAATACGGCGTAACGGCCGACTCCCCATTAAATTCGTATCGCGACTCCGGACCCTCGGGCAGCGCAGTGGTACGCATGTTTCAAGGAAAACGCCTTGACTATATTCTTTTCCGCCAGCCCAGTCGTATATCGGACAACCCCGACGCCCTTAGATTGACATGCAGTGACTCCAAGGTCATTTTCACCGAGCTCATCCCAGGGAATATCTCTTATTCCGACCATTTTGGAGTGGAGGCAACACTCGTCATCATCACGCCGGAAGTTCAAGAAGACGTTACATCTGGAAATACGGCCCCCAAGGACACTGAGGCACCTTGGGCTGATACCCCTTCTGAAATGACTTCAGGAACGATTTCCGAGATTCTCGGCGCCCTCCAAACTTCATACCGCATCTCTCAAAATCGCTCACGTCGCGAGCTCACCGTTTTCGCTCTTGGTATCCTGTTATTGTTGAGCCTCATTATTGGCTCTGCTTGGATTCCACTCCCGTGGATTAACCCCATCTTCGTGTTGTTCACCATCTTCATCGCATGGTTAACCACGACCATGCTGTATGAGGGATTCATCTTTGGAAACTGGGAGCGTAAAGCATTGCAGAGTGTCGTCGAAGAATTGGAGATTCATAAAAACATGCTATCATTAGATCGTTCTTAGAGTGGCATCAGCCATGGTAAATATCGTTGGACTATATACCAAGTTATGTACAATAGAGGCTAGAGGACATTGATATTGTATCCATGTAGGTAGGCTGTAGCTTCCGCCACCAGAGACGAACATTTACTACGTTGCCACTTGTGCTTGCCTTGTACTACAGCTTTTCGACGATAGTGTCCATTGTTCGACGAAAGAAGCAATGCTTGTATGACTACTCGTCTTGCGTATTCTCGGTGACGAAGGACGGGTCACCAAGTAATTGGATTTGGAATCATTGATGCGATTGCCCTCAGACATATTGGGTAAAGGCGTATCTGGGAAGACAGAGAGCGTTGATTTGACGCAACGAGGACCGGAATGCAACTGAATAGACGCTGCCGCTGAATCAGTAACCTCGGACTCTGTATCTGTGTCACTAGTATCGGAGGCCAGATCTGACGGAAGAGAGGTCGGGCCCCAGCTCGGGAGACTCTGATCGTTAGAGGGGTTGCCGTGCTTCATTTGTACCTCCATGTCATGCCTGCCCGAAGAGGTTTCGACGCCATCCCCACGAACCACGCGTACATTGTCGTTGTCTATGTCACTGTCGAGGCGTGCTTCACAGAAATTGTCAAGGAGCTTTGGCGTGGAAGCTTGTAGCGTGGGGAGCTGGCGACAAACAAACTCCCGACATGAGATAAAGGCTTCGTTGGCCGAGCCTAGGAATGGAAATGCCTGGAAGACGTGCACCTGGCGGATAGATAGGAACGGGGTTTACGCGAAAATCTTGAAATACATACTGCGTCTTCATACATCTCGTGCTGAACGTGAACGCCCGCTAGTGATGCCTTGTGTGAGACAAGCATGACTTCGTCCCGCAGAACTTCTGCCTCTCCGCACTGGATAAGTAATGGCGGGAGACCATCAAATTTACCGAATAATGGGCTGGCGTATGGATGGGTCAAGTACTCCTCAAGCCTGTCACCAAGGTACATCACAACGGGATGCAGATGGGCGGTGGGTCCTGGGGTTGGGACTATATCATACGCGGCATTGGTGTCCCAGGACGGGCAACTGAGGGTAAGATCTATAGGGCTGTTAACTAGCGTACTTGCAGGAGAAGTTAGACCAGATACTTACCAACCCACGGAGAAAATAGGATTGCGCCTCCAGGTAACGGATAACCGTTATCTCGGAGATACAGCAACAATGCTAGGCATAGACCACCTCCTGCACTGTCACCCGCCAATACAACATTTTCTGCAGGAACATGAAGATCCTCCGTGAGACGTAGATACGCGCTAACTATGTCGTGTAGAGGGCCTGGAAAACAGGTCTCCGGTGCAAGACGATAGTCGATCGCTGACATAAATTAGTCGAGACGTTAAATCTGTGCCTGAAATCACCAACCAAATACGCGAGTCTCGGTGTATTTCGACATCGGTATCGTTATCATCCTCTGAGAAGCGGCACTCGAAGAGTAGTAAGCACCTGGGCAACACGATAAACACGTATTTCTCGGAGTGTATCAATGACTCACCACCATGGACGTAAAGAATGACTCGTGAATGACTCTTTCGAAAAGAAGATGAACCTCCTTTCAAAGAATCCTCCAAGACAGCATTCTTGTGAGGTGGCTGGTGAGATGACCTGTAGTCCGACTGCAACGTTTGCCATAGCTTCTTCCCAACAACCCATTCACCCGAAAGTTCCCGCATTTCAGTTTCTTTTGCATCCAGTGGTGCCAAGATTCCACGAAGATTCCGCCTACGGACACGGAATGTAACAGGGGTAACCAGGGCATCTGCAGGGAGAGGGACCAAACCTGCGAGTCCCATTGCCATCCGAACCATTGTCTTGACAGTCTTTCAATCCTTTACTCATTACAGACAGGTCAAGTCACTCACGATATCAGCTAATGATGAGTGCCTAGAAACATCTCTCATCATACTGTTGATCACCGTCATCTCGATGCCCCATGTTCTTCTGCGCGGACCCCAGATATGGTGAACGAGGATGTCCCGAGCCAGAGACGATGCTGTGGAGTTTAAATCAGTAAGCTCCACCTTTAAAGGGGTGAGGAGACACAGTAACCTTTGTTCACAGCAAAGATGGGATACTTCCATGCGTTCCAGAGCTTCACGGAGTCTTGCTGTTGTGATTTAAGGGATCGGTCTATTCGAGCAGACGGAGGGAAGACACCCGGGCTGTCGAAATCAGGTAGGAGATGCGTCACTGATTTATGTTGAGATGACGCTATAGGGGATGTGGAGTTGATGCCATCGCAGAAAAGCTGCGGTGAGTCTCGCAGCATGCTAACACGGTGTGTGGAATTTTTTAGGCTGAGAAGATGATGAGGGTAAAGTCAAGGCAACTATTGGGCGCGTCCCACAGGGCATGGAGTGATGAGGGGTGCTTCCGAGGGAATATTGCAAGCACAACGAACTCGGATGAAATCAGCTTTCCTTTTCTGGATATGTTTTCGTAATCCACAAAGACAAAGCCCGCGGGGGCGTTCATTCTTCGCACTCACTACAATGAATTGCTTTTTGAACTACAACCTAGTAATCATCTCCTCGGCTGACGACTTCCTTCACTGTCGGCCGTAATAATATCGTATGTTCCTGTTTACAGAGTCAGCCCCTTCTTAACCACGAAATCAAAGTACAATTTCCCTACAAATTGTGCGGTCATCGCACCCCTAACATCACACAGGGGAGGATAGTCCTGTACTATCCCTTGTTGGACTAGATGGTTCAACTGTTGAGCAGCGTGCCATTAATCCATCGTCCGGGAGAGTTTTGAGCACTCTTACCCCCAGTAGATATTTACTTTCACCAACGCGATCGAGATACCTCCGGCAGAATGGAAGTGTACCGAAGTTGCTCGTGATGGATTTAAGCAGCGATTTAGCCGACGTCAAACTTCATATGAGAATTAAGTAGTGCGTAACCGGTCAATGGTTGCCTTACCGGAGTGGTACTCGAGGCGCATCCATGATCCTGGCATAGTGCGAACAGTCACCCTATAAAATTGAGGTCAAATCACGAAACTGAAAAAGAACGCGGTACAAACATTTTCTATGACGCGACCTCGACCCGTTGAGCCAAAAGTCTCAATAGCGAAGTATTCACCCTCTTCCATCTTGGTTTGATCCTCATTCTTCACGAGCGACACCGACTTTCCACCATGTATTTGATACAAGTTGATGGAATGGCCGCTAAGATTTTCAATGGGTTTGACTGCGTGATAGCCGATTAAAATCGGGATGAACACCAAATGAACACGTACCAGGCAATACTTTGCCATCAACCTCGACTTCGTACGATTCCATAGTTTCCTGTATATAGCCCGCAAGTTCTCCGAGACGTACGTCTATACCAGCCTCCTAGAATTAAACGCCTCAGCGCGAGTTTGATAAAGTGAGCCTCCTGTAATACTTTGACGCCAGTATTGGTCGCAGCCTGGACAGCTTCGACCAATGTATCGTATGTTGGCTCAAACGTGAGGGTGAACGCCGAGTCAAGGATGCGACCTTTGACATGAACCCCGAAATCCACCTTGAGAACGTCACCGTGTTGTAAAACTTGTCTTCGATGAGTTCCAGAAATAACCAAACGGCGTACGACACACTTGTGGTATCCCCAGCGTTTGGAGTGTAATGAGCGGCACAGTTATTTAGGCTAAGCCCCGTCGGAAAACCAACCCCGGCATCCAAGCCGCTCTCTTCAACAAGTGAGCGCGTCCCATCTTCGATATACTCTGCAATCTCCGTCATGCTCAACCCTGGGCGAATAAACTTTCGAGCGTGGTGTCGAACTTGACGGTGGACTTCCGCGGCACGACGAATATTGTTGTAAGTGATCTCTGGGTCTTCCATAGCCATCTTCTCGTTGTATCGTTTTTCCTCCGACGTAACTCTCCATGCGTTGCTGCGTATTCGTTCAATAAATTGGGCTAGGATGGAGGATCCGAAGGATAACTGACTCGTCTTTGTATGGCTGCATCTCGCCTTCGGGATATATGTCATTTGTGAAAATCTTGGAGAGCCCGACGCGAGGGGGGTCTGTTTGTTGAACCTTTTTCTTCTTGGGCTTTTTCTTCTTCTTCTTCCGTTTCTGGTCTTCAAACAGTGAAGAAAGTTGACAAGGAGCTGGCTGCAGCATGCTCACCTCCGGTACCAGGCTCATCTGCGACGAGTTCCTCTTCGCTATCTGCTTCGGGATTTTGATCGTTCTGAATTGGATCCATCTCCTCGTCCATCTTGACAAGAACTTTAGGATCGGAGATCATCACAGGGACGACACCAAAATGTCAATTTTGCCTTGTTGGGAAATATTGGAAGGTGAATATTTGAGTACTTTGGGGTACCCCTCCACAGATTGCAGGATTCACGGAGGTGTTCGACGACAGCGCTTTGACGGGCCTCCTAGTTGGGACATGTTTGTCATTTTGCTACTAATTATAAGTAACGACAAAATTTCCCCTAAATCCTGGCGGGAAGTTACAATAGTGGGTCTCAAAGTTGTAAATGTCCTCGCCCTTGTCGGCCAGCTTGATCAAGTGGCTGGGGTTGGTCAGATGAGGCACGGAGCGGCAAATCGTCTCTTTTCTTATGTAATCCCAACTTCTAACGTCATCGATAACCTCGCTGGCCGCACATCCTACCAAAGCCTGCTGGTAGGCTGCTACAGATACATATCTCCGATGTTCAACATATTTACTACGAACACTGTCGTCTATTTGTGTATCAGGTACTGCAATTTTAAAAATGAATCACGGTTTTCCCAAATCTGGATGACTAAGCAAATATTTGAAAGACAGATTCAATTTTCAAATCCCTCAAGGCCTCAACTGCTGTAGTCAGCGGATAATGTCTGCTGCACGCGAGTTTCTTCTCTCTGTGCTTCCATCACAAGGTATCGAAAAATTTGATAGAGAGGGGGAAAGGATCCCTTCGGTGACTCTGACATTCGCTCAGTCGTTGGATGGTAAGATCGCTGGGAGCGAGAGGAGACAGCTTACCCTGAGTGGTGCAGATAGCATGCTTATGACCCACTGGTACCGGCGCCCATCTATGGATGAAACGAACTAATCCACGTTTCCAACTGTAGGATGAGAGCTATGCATGACGCAATAGTTGTCGGCATAGGTACGGCTCTCAATGATGACCCTCAGCTTAATGGTAAGAGGTCTCGAGATTTTATGCCAAGTTTGTTACATTTGTGACTTCAGTTCGTTTGATTCCCGACGCTGCCAAACTGCATATCAGATCACCGCGTCCGGTGGTTTTGGATACGTATCTGCGCCTTCGCACGGACTGTAAGCTGTTGAGAAATTACAGAGACGGAAAGGGTCAACAACCTTGGATTTTCTGTGCCTCGGACCCCGAGTGCACGTGCCCTGAAATAGATGCACGCAAATCTGCACTTGAGGCCGCTGGAGCGGTGGTGCACGAAATTCCATGTATATCTGGTACGACCTTTTGCATCCTTCGAAGAATGTTCTCAACCAAAATGTAGGCTCTCTCTCCATTCCTAGTTTTCTGCGAAAGCTATACGAGTGTGATATTCGGAGTGTAATGGTGGAAGGTGGTGCGAGCGTGATCAATACATTCCTAAATCAAGCATCCCAACCACGCGGCCCGGGGGAATCTCCTGTCGTTGACACTTTGATTGTCACCGTGGCCCCAACATTAGTGGGGGACGATGGGTTGGGCTACACGGCTGGCATTTCGGGAGATATACTAAGCGTGAGTAATCATGTTTTTCTCTGGATGCCCACCGACTTGTCCATCAGATCCCCAAGTTCATGCACGCGCGGACAGAGTTGATGGGGAAAGATGCCATTATAGCAGGGAAATTCATATAATGCTACATGGCTAAATTTTGCGTGTACTAGTACATCCAAATCAACCACTGGTGATTGCGGATGGAAATATCACAGCATATGCACGAGGGTTGAGATGATATAGATGCGCCTCCTGAGATGACAGCAGACTAAGAAGCATGAGAAAATGCGGGATTTCGTTGTGCTCTGTCGCAATGATTGGCAATACGCGTGGCGGCTTCCAGAGCACGCTCAACAAGTAAACGCGATGGCGACGTTGGAGGTGTGCAGTCTAGAAGATCTAAGATATAGAGTGGGTAGAAAACAACGCTAACAAGAGTCGGCAAAACATACCTCTATAGAGCAGCACGTATCGCATTACGCGTTGAATTGGCTGTATTGCGAGGTCTCTAACACTAAGCTTCCGACTAGGGGGAAGACCAGTCAGGGTCTGGCTATTTGTACTTTCTAATGTTTGAGGAGAGGCAGAGGTTGCCTGTCTCTCTTGCTTATGTTGTGAATACTGCCATGGGCTGTATTGCTTCTTCTCTTTAATCTTGCTGGCAGCGCTGACCATAGGAAACATGGGGGGTAGCTGAGGGCTAGGAGAGGGGTTCGTTTGTTTCGTCACGGATGAGGAAGGACTAGAAATCACTCCGGATTTACGAAGGCGCCACCTCCCCATCAATCCACTGGATTGCGGATCATCTCCGTTCATGAAAAACGCTCCCACCACAGCACACCAAGATACCATGGTTGCTTCGAGTTCATCTTCAGACGTGACAAAGGCCGTGGAGACGCCCCACGCCGACGGGTCCTCGAGGAATGATTTTAAAAGCGTTTCGGAGGCCCGAACGAGTGCCGATATATAAGGAGCCATTGAAGGTGGAGGCGGTGTCGCGGTCTAAGTGAGGTCATGAAGTAGTGGTTGGGTTGGCGAGAGAAGACAAACCTGGGCATTCAACAACATTTTTAAAGCTTCTTGATACTTTCTCTCCGTTCGGACAATCTCCCGGATGCATAGAAGTGCCTTCCTGGCTACCTGCCAGACTTCTGCATCCTCCGAGTCCGAGGTCGTATCCTGTGTTGTCACAGGCGAAGGTAAAAGTAAATCCCGGGATTTGGAGAGCTGGTCTGGATTTTGTGGCGAGGAAGTCGACGGTCGGGGAAGCACATTGTTGTCTCCTACGCCAGGACAATATGCATCGTGCGGGGACTTCGAAGGTAAAGTATCTCTGCCACGCTCGAAAGGACCAGCTATCTGGCGAACTTTCTCAAGTCGGTCTATCAAGGCATCGTCCGATATGCTGTCGTCTTCCACAGCAATCGCTATGCTAAGACGATCTGGAAAAAATGCCGAGCTTTCCGGGCGACGCCATCGGTTGGCGGTATAAGAACTCGACGACATTGATGAAGTTCCTATCCAGGCTAATGAAGCCAGAACCTCGGTACTTCCACTATATCGTCGAAATGTTGTTTCAAGTTCGTGAGGATTGACTATCTTGGGATGGCACTCGGGGGAAGAATTGGAATCGGTTCGACAGTCGCGCCATGAATGATGAAGAGGCTACTAGACGTCACTGCATTACATGTGGAGTGACGAATAGTGAAGAGACTCACAATATCCACTTTGAGGGGTGAGGGTGGTCCGACTTGAGATGAAATCTGCCACCTGTGCGCGTTCATCGATGGCAGGGTATCAACGGCTGGTTTTCGCAAAACACTTCTCGATGCTTGTCGACGAGAGGATGAGAGAAAGGATGGTGAGATAATGGGTCTCTCGACGCGGCGTTTGACAAGCTTCGATGGTTTCGGGATGAAGGCACGAGAGTTTGGCGTACAGGCACGCGAGGAAGAATTTTTTATCAGAGCTGGTGTAACCACGGACTTCCTTCGTACAGGCTGAAAGTGGTCGGAAAAGCTGCTGCGATGAGAAATTGGATATACATTTGTATTTATGCATAAGCCGGGCTTCTTTGACGTTCTTGCGTGCGATACGTCTGGTGGGATAGCAGGTGGCGGTTTCGGAGACATGGCCTCACCAGAGGAAGTATGGGGATTTGGCAGGTCTGGCGAAGAGTGGATCGGGTAATTGAGGACAGAGTGTTGTGGAACTCCAAGTTGTTTCCGAAGCATCTGAGGGTCTGAAGACAACAAGACTTTGGGTGATGCTGTAGAGGGCATGGAACGAATGTGCTCGTAGGCAGAACCCAACCTTTGTGAAAGATCGTCATCCCAGCTTGTGTTAGCAACCGAAGCGTTACAGGAACTTCCGTCAAGATAGGAGCTATGATGAAAACCTATGTGTTCAAGGCTGCGAGGGTAGCTGTCAACGCCGTTTGGTGACAATGGATTGGGGGATGGTAGTTGCGAGACGAAATTAGACTCTTCGCGTGTCGTTTGCGTTCGTGCTGGATCATCGAACTCAGGTACGACGATGAAGCCATTTGTGGAAGTGTTGTCAGACAGATAGACGCTGGACACGCGGCTCCTGGAGTGCCCTACTTCAGGTTCTTGCCGTAGATCTTGCTTCCCGGAGAATCTTTGAAAGGGTGTTGGCAATCGCCAGTGTTTCTTCTCCCCAGACATGCTGGAGATGCGTTACGCATGGAGGGTGACGCTTGAGCGATATTACTGGAGAGTAATAGCCTTCGTGTTCACTCGCCGGAGAGCGTCTAGTGCTGACTGCAAGGATACAAACAGAATCATGGTCTCCCATTCCCCTATGTGCTCCAATACATCACGTGACAGAGGAGTTACTTATACAAAGCCCTGTAAGCAAACTCAATTTCCGGGAGACGAAACCTATCGTTTCACTCCTCGGAGTTGCTATCGTACAGTACCACATATTCCAGGGGCTCGGAGTGGGTACGGGTATCCTGCCACTCCGCATCCTCATCATCCGATGTTGGTACACTCACAAGGGATACCGAAGAAATGTCGGATTCAGGATCTTCTACCTCGTCCGTCACAGTTTTGCTGGATGGCAGCGAAGGCTGGGGTACATCTTGTAGTTCGTCGCTGGCATTGACCGAGTTGATCGGGTGTGCGCTAGGCATCACCATCGAGGATGATGCAAGCGATTGTTCGCTTCCTTCATCAGAATGATGATCTGCGACCGTCAAACTGCGACTTGGCATTACTTCCAAGTCCTCAGGTAAAAATCAGGATGGCTCACTCAATCCACACACTACTTCCGAAGAGGTTGCCCTGCCCGTCACTTAGTCGCCAGTAGCCAACATACCTTCCCGGGACATCCGGCGCCTTAAGAGAAGTCAAGTACATACCGACCATTACAATGAGTGTGCACATACCTTCAAGTCACCAGTCCAGATGTCAAGGTCTTGCCCTGGATGCACCACTCCAACCTTCGCCCTCAAAGCTGTACTGCATTCCGGGGCAAACATCTCTCCGGCAACAAACTGGACCTCGGTGGTCGTGGGCCAAGAGAGGCTTCCATTGTTCACCATATGCCAGCCTTTGACAAACTCTGCTCCGGGTGGAAAGATTTGACCATCAGGTACGTTAGTGTCGCCCACTAGAGCCGAGTCCAAACAACTTTTCTGTGGTGAATTCGTAGTGACCATTGCTTGCTGATCATCAGTAGAGGGTTGTTGAGTGATTTGATGTGATCCTTGGTTAATCGACGGCGTAGATGATGGAGTACGGTAAGCATCAACAATTGACTTGGTGCTGGGAACCGGGGAAACCAGACGCGTCCCTTGGCGCTCGCCCGCCTGGTAAACAGAAGTAGGGCTTCTCGGTAGCGATTCCTCAGCGACAACTTGCTCCGTGATAGCGTCTTCCATGAGATTAACAGCCGAATCCCCAACTCTCTGAGACTCCATCGCATTCAAGTGTATCATCTCTTGGTTCACTCTCGGCCACAACTGATGATAGATATCCAATGCCGGGTGAACTGATTGAGGGGACCCAAGTGGCTCTGCGACATCCACTAAAAGGTGTGATGGCTCAATAGTGACGGGAATGGGTGCTGCCCTTAGGCCCACGCTCGTGGGGCTACCGAGCGGGCTGAGGAATTCTTCGGCATAGGGAATCGGGTCCTCCGCAGTCACGACGGTAACCTGGTCAGATACGACAGGTCCAGATTCGGGTGACTTTGTTGGGACCGGGAGCGGAATTGGGGAAAGCAAAACGGGAGATCTCGACTCGCCAGAAACCGGAGCGAACGTTTGACTGGCTGGTTCGTCAATCGCCTGTGTCTGCCCTATCCTGTGGACGGTGGGGATAACAGTGTCAGAAGTCCTTATTTTCAACAATGGATGGCTCAGTGGATGAACAGGAATTGGGAGCGCCTCGCAGTCACTACACAAGTCGAAATCAGGACAGCCTGGATGCATGCACTGTAGAGGATCAGATTGCGAACAATGACCTATATAATTTCTCACCTTATAGCGAGCGCCGCGAATCGTCTTTCGACATGCTGTGTTCAAAATTATATGATGCTCACGAATAAATGGCAAAGAGCTTACAGTCGCATGCCGCGAGGTGGGCAACTTGACGAAGAGAGTCGCGCATCTAAGAAGCGCACGATCAAAAATAACTTTTAAAAAAAGAAGTACTGCATCCTTACCATCAAATCTTCTGACTTGTTTACTTTCACAAACCCGTGGTTCGGATGCTGCTCCGTTGTTATCCTTTAAAGACCGTCAACTGGACATATTCTTGATCTTCGTATACATGGAACATACCTGAAGCAAGACGAGCACGTATCAAAGTCTGGTTGAATTAGCATCGATATATTGCAATTTACGCAAAAGGCTTCACCTGGACAGATAAGACATTTCTAACACGAATATTCATCATGGGAAGTTGGTATACAGCACGAAGACTTACATAACGTTCCCCGATAATCGCCGAGTCGCAAAGATTGCACGTTGCAGAGTGACGAACAGGTAGATCAGCGGGGGTGCCAACTGGTCCCTGTCGTGTAACTGGGGCATGATCGGAGCCGGACAGCTGTCGACGGTTTCCGGTATTGTCGCCAAGAACAGTGTGAACATAAACGCGCCCCGGCGTTTCTATATCAAAAAACTCGTGGAATGGATTGTGTCGCTCTGTTGCCCCGGATTTCACGCAGGGGGTACAAAGATCATAATCTGGAACCGAATTAGGGAGGAGAGTTCCAGGCGCATCACATGACATACCAGGACAGTCCAGACACTTGTGGCGAACACCCGCCACGGTTTGATTGCAGCTATCACAGACGACTCCACGATGCACAGAAAGAGCTTGTTCACTAGCCGGACTCGAAGATGCGGGCACTGGTGACGGGGTCCCCAACATACTGTCGCGAGTCCTGTTTTCTCTTACAACTTGCGCTGAAACTTGAGTGGAGCAGTCGATGGAGCGTTGCTGAACGACGTGGGAGGGACCAAAACTCAAAGTATGAGCACTGTGCGACTTGGAGAAACAGCTAGGACACTGGCAACCCGTGAAACAATTATCCAATACATCGATTAATTGACTCACGACTGCATGCCAAGGGCATTTGATACAGCCATACCAAACACCGGTGAAGCTGGTCTTGCAGACGAAACACCAACGCGATGGAGCATTTACGCTGGTGTTGACAGGAGCAGGAGGCGTCTCTACTTGGGGCGGAAGAACATCGTCATCAGCGATCCTACAGGTAGATCCTTGAATGACGTCTGTGGTGGATGGCTGCTCCACGAGACCGGATCCCAACGTTCTGCACAGAATGCGCTCCAGGTCCTCTTTGAATGAGGACAACAAGACTTGGATATCTGCCTTGCCTTTCGTGATGGGACAGCAAGGCGCAGTTCCCGCTGTGCCACACTCGTGAGGCGAACTAGGCTTGCTGGACGTAGGGAAACACATTTGCGGGAGAGGAGGAGACATCTTGGATGACGGGGGTGGGGGTGGGGGTGGGGGTGGGGGTGGGGGCGGAAGCACACAGGCAGCAGATAGCTGGAGCGGCGGCGGCGGCGGCGGAGGTATGAATGAATTGCTGTTGAGGCGGGGCATAATAACAGATGGCAACCTGGACGTGATCTCGGACGAGGGGATTGCGGGGGGGCTGTACAGCGACAACCTCTGTGAAGCCCCACTCGGGGCCTTGTGCGGAGTTTCATCGAAAATGGTGAATCGCAACAAAGGATTAGGCCACAGACGACGCAAAGGGGCCACATGAAGATCGTAATCTTGGGCAGAGTGGACTTCCTTGCCGACCAAAATGCGTCCCGGCTTGGACGCATCGGGAGAGAAAACCAGTCTAGATAGATGATAATTATGGCTTATGGGGAAGATTCGATAGAGCTAGTATGAGAGTGAGCGCCGGGTGGTGGCAAGCGAATAAAACAAGGTGACAGACCTGGTGATGGAGCTCATCGTAGGTTGGAAAGAGAACGGAATCTGGAAAAGTGAATCTACGAGTCTCGTTTCTGTATGTGGCCTTGACGGTGAACATGGTTGCAGTTCAAGGGTGGGATTGGGATACCGCAGCTGACGCAGTCGTCATTTATGGGTGTGACAGGGCGTGACATTTATGTCGCTGCTGTGCACGACGAGGTTCGATCCGTCGCTGGAGGCATTCGAGTGGAACAAGGACCCGGACGGCGCACCCTCGCCATATTTCCTACTCGCACACCAGCTCGATCGCATCCTCTCTGCTCGCTGGTCTGTCTACCATTCTCTCGATTACACCGCACTCAAAAATATATGCGACCATGCTGTCCGCGATGCAAATAGTCCTCCCCCTCTCAAGGTGATCCCAACCCCAGTCTCTTGTCAAGCACTCACCTGGCCCTCTGCACCAGGTACGCGTCGTCTGTCCCCCCTCTGGGATCATCACCGCCTCCGCCTTCCCGGTAGAGCCCCTGCGTTATGATCCGACAGCAGCCTCTCAATTCAATCCTGACGTGGACGCCCTTGCTCGGTTCGACCCAATACTCTCCATCTGTATTGATTCCCAGCCCACCTCTGGAACCATCTCCATGAAAACTACAAACAGACAACCGTATGACGATGCTCGAGCCCGTGTTGGCATATCCCCACTCGGTGCACCCCGTCTCCATAGTGCCCCAAATGATGTCATCTTGTTCAGCGCTTCGGGAGCCATCATGGAGTCGTCGATCTGCAACGTTGCCTTCTATCGCCATGGGAGATGGCTCACCCCACCCCTGACAGTGGGCTGCATATCCGGTGTATTCCGGCGATGGTTGCTGGACAGCGGTCGCATCCACGAGGCAGACGAACACACTCTATCATTGGACACTATCGAAAATAATGAGTGGGTCCTCCTCTTCAATGGAGTGACAGGATGTCGGCTGGGGCGAGTGTGTCGCGAGAGATCCGGGGCTCCGGAGTGATGAATTACAAGAATCTTATGATGTACTTTTAACTGGCTTGGTTGCTGGACTCGTCAACATCCATGATCTCCCCGTCTGTCCCATTGAATATCCCGTCATCCATCTCGTTCAATACATAGTCCACGACAAAGCTTTCCTGAACCAACCTGTCCAGCCTTGCGAGGTGTCGTCGAGTATAAGGAATCAACCCGTCGACGGTATCCTTCAAGGATGAGGATGTAGTCCCGGTCGGACGTGACGTCCCTTCCGGAGAATTATATCCGAAAGCTTCAAGGACATCTTCGGCGGGTCGCAGCTTCAATATAGCGTAGAGAACACTTTGTGCAACACCACTTGTTTTCGCGTTTGTGTTCCAGTCGCGGATATAGCGTGCGAGGAGCGAAAGATCCGGACTTGAGAGTGTGCGTAGAACTTCATCCAGTGCATCGTTGCCGCTCACGGATGTATCGTTCGGCAACCCCTGGTCCAACGCGGCTGTCCGAATTTCTCCGAACAATGCAAGAAGCCTTCCTGGTTGTTGCATGGCAAGCGCGAGTTCAATTGCTCTTCGATAGTCATGTATAGCAAGATAATTCATAAAATCCTGCTCTCTGTACGCGAATGTAATCAGATGGGGATAACGCTGGAGCGTTCTCACCTGAGCACTTGGTCAGCACGCTTCGCCTCTCTTGCTTCTTCCTCCTCTTCTGTACAGTCTCGCCAAAACGTGACCACAGAGTCAGCGGCTCCAGAGACGATTGTCGCCTCGTCGGCGCTGATAGCTAGCGCCCAGACCTAAGGGCCCATCACAATCAACTCCTTGTTGGAGGATCCGGCACGTACTTTGTCTTCGTGGTTGTCAAGCGTCGCCACACATACTTCCTCTCTGACGCTCCACAGCTTCACTAGCCCATCAGATCCTGTGCTCACCAGGTGCATTCCATGGTTAATGAAGTCAACCCGGAGAACAGAATTAGTATGCCCCTCAAATGTTTTGACACAAGTAAAGTCCTCAAGGTTCCAAAGTTTGACCGTCTTATCGCTGCTCCCAGTAGCCAACACACGCTCCGTCTTCCCAAACCTAACATTCCAAACGCCTCTCTTGTGGCCTTTGCAACACCCTAGGCGCTTGATCTCTCCACGAGGAGGTTTTCCGCCAGAGCCAGGCGTATAGGAAACCTCGTAGACATTTGCAGTGCGGTCCTGAGATCCAGAAGCCAGGAATTGGTCATTGGGTGCAATATCCAGAGTGTTGATGTCCTTGTCGTGGGCTTTGTGTGTCGTAAGACTGTGACACTTTGCTGGATCCACACCAGAGAATGTCAATGGGAGTTTTGACAGATCCCACATCTTGATCGTTCGATCTTGACTTCCAGTGAAGACGAAACGAGGGTGTGAGTCAGCGTCATTGTACACCCGTGACATGGCGATGGAACCGACGCTCTCCGCGTGTCCTTCACAAACAGCGATGCATCCCCACCCATGGGTATCAGGTTGTTGTGCAAAAGCCCAGACTCTTGCTGATCTGTCCTTGCTTCCACTGACGAATACGCGCCCACCCAAACCTTGGTCCAGAGAAAGCACTATGTCGGAGTGACCAGCCAAGACTTGGACATCTAGATTAGAAACTGAGTAAATGCGAATAAGGGACGAGTTGGTGGCGAGTGCGAGCTGAGTATCTCGTGGATTGGATTGGCTTGGCGGGTTTTGGGGTGAGCTTGGTGGCGATAAAAAGATGGCGTCGACAATTTCGTCATTGTAGCCAACCATATGGCGAATTAGTGTTCGGGATTTTAGGGAATAGAAGAAGATGTTTTGATCCGCATGCGCAGAAACAATAGTGTCTACAGTCGGGAGGTAACTAACCGCCAAGAACAATTAGAAGCACTTGAAGGAGAAAGTGGTCACTCACAAGGCATCAATGATTTGCCTCTCGGCTTCCTGATCAACAGCATTTGAGCCAGCGTCCGTAGCCAACGAGTAGACGGCGGTGCCCTGTGTAAGATCCCAAACCCGGACGACACCCTTGTCGCCAGCAGTGAAGAATTGCAGCCTCGAGGATTTAGAAGTGAAGTCGTTAAGCTCAGGGTGTACAAACCCTACAGCTTCGACACTTTCCATGACTGGAACAGTCTTGAAAAGTTTCGGGGCTACGACATTCGATTCCCCTTTTCTTTTGATGATACTTCCGTCGGTTGAACGAGAACTTGCGGATATATCCCAAAGCAAGACTACCGAGTCCCTTCCTCCACTTATAAGCCACTTTCCATCTGGTGTTACATCCAAACCTCGTGGAACGGAGACGTGACCATCCAGAACAGCGATAGGCCGAAGTGCTTCCTGGTCGTTTCTAGAGGTTGCCAATAAATCAAACAAGCGGATCCGAGTGTCGACTGAAGCAGTAACTAGCTGAAAAGTTCTTGCCGAGCTGGCGATCGATGGATCTCGGGGGAAAATGAATTTTAAAGCACTGACAACGCCTCCGTGTCCTTTGAAAACATGCGTGACGTGTCCCGCAGAAATGTCCCAAACTTTAACAATGCCGTCTGCTGATCCAGAAGCAAGGAATGTCGATGTCGGATCAACTGTGCAAACATGCACTGGTGCATCATGGGCATGGGTAATGACTCGAACGGGTTGGACGACCTGGCCAGAAAAAACTTTTGGAACCTCATACAGTCTGAGGGAAGGAGGAGTTGTGAATAATGTGAGGTAGGCAGCGGAAGGTGATAGACAGAGTGTTGTGATAGACTCGGATGCCTAGAACATGTGAAGTAAATAACACGCAAGAAACACACACACAAGACATACACACGAGAATCGGCAAAGCAGTTTTCCACTAGATAGTTCCGTCAATAGCGCTTCTTCCGTGAGGCAGGTAACGATCTTCGATCCATCTAACGTGACCGCGATAGAACCAGTTGTGTGCAACGGCTCGATCGTCCGCGACTGTCTGTAGCTGTCATCAACCAGTTAGACACGCCTCGCTTGCATATTGGAAGACCCTACACAGTCTTGGCTTTCGGCCTCTGGCTACCAGCCATATCGGTTTCAAGGAGAGAGAAGTTGTAACTCTGTCGATAATTTCAGTGAAAAGTTGTTTAGTACCAAATAAGTACTCCGGCCCGATCGAGGGCCGTCCTGGAAATCGAACCGGAGAAACCATCAACTTGAGGAATTGGTTCAAGTATTGTATACATAAATCTTCGAGTCTACGCACTCTACAATGAAGTTACTGTGCCTACTAGTATATTGCAATTGATCGAATCAACGTCGTCTATCCTACTGAAATCCGTGGCAACCGTATAACCTATGGATCGCTTACAATCCAATGCAGCGCTCTGATCTCGAATCACCGGAACACCTACCCCGACTTCGAGCACCAGTGTTACGCCATCTGATTTCGTAGTCGCAAAGTCGTCTCCTCGGCAACCCTCCTCAATCGACTTTCTTCACTTGCAATCCTTTCGGCTTCTCTTCTCTTCCTTCCTTCTTCTTCCAACAAACCTTCTGTCGCCCTCAACGCAGCCTTGGCTCGAGCACCCTCAGCTTGTGCTTCGGCGAGTTGATCTGAAATTCGCAAAGAAACAGATATGGCATCAGCGGCTTGTCGCCGTAGTCCAGCCATTTCTATCTGCATTCGGTCGATGATACCTTCATCAACGGAAGAGTACATCCGGCGGCCATTATCTGAACTATAAAGACGTGATGCGGCTTCATGGATCCCAAGAACGTCTAGGCCGGACGCTGATGGATCAAGGCTACGCGGCATGACCATGTCTTCTTCACTTTCGTATTCATCTTCCGAACCGTTACACTCATGTGGACTACCTTGCCTCTCGGTATATTCTTCAGAGTCGCGATCGTATGACCGCATTGAAGATGTTGTTCCTGGTACGTTGGGAGGTGGACTAGTAATCATGCTAGACTCTACAGGAATTCCCCCGTGTGACAAAGGTTTTGGTGGCCTGCCACGCTTCTTCTGTTGGTTCGATTGAGTTGAATCAACAGAGGGTCCGGAGACAGCCTTGGACGCACGTCCACGCTTCCGTGGCCGCTTCGTACCCGGAGGAGCAGAGAGGTTCACTGTCCAGTAGGAGCCGAACCCTGGGTCAGTGACAGGACGAGGTTGTCGTTCAAATAGTCTGTTCAAAGACAGATGGTGACGAACGGATTGCTGAGGGAAAGTATCAGGACTGACGGATTCCAAGGGGGCAACCATCGTACCTTCCACGTTGGACCAGCGTTTCGAAAGTATACGTACTTGTCTTCCATAGCCGCATATATCTCTCTTATTGTCAGACGCTTCTTGACGCTTCCCAGTATTGCACAACGTAAAATAACAGGAAGTGTGTGCTGGGGCCGCCCGTCTGTGTCTGGGAGACAGGCGAGGGTGTCTGGGCAATTGGGATGTGGCTCATGATCACCGTATGGAACTGTTCTTGAGAGTGAAGAGCCACTATTGATGATTGGATTTGCACTTGTGTCCGATATAGACTCAGACGATGTTGGCCCCTGCCACTTTTGTGCGGTTGGCCTGGACAAAGAAGGTTAGTGGAAGAAAGGTGAACAAAGATAAATCCAACCAACTCGGAAGAGCTAGAAAGACATGCTTCGGGATTTAACAGGTTTTGAATGCTGGACATCCTTGTGTGGCATTGAAATGGTGGCTTCATAGGAACATTTATGCCAGCACTAAGTAAGTACATACAAAGGCTCGTGCGTTGTCATTGTGGGTCCAAAATTACATAATTAAGCTTATTCCGACATAGTTTACGGCCCTAATCGAATGAGGCTACATCCGATAATTACCCGATGGACCATGGAATTCGTACGAATAGCCCGTTGATGGGATCCTCCATTCAGGATCGCCTTGTACAGCCAGATAATTCGTGTTTACGAGCGATTCTGGGCTTGGTGCGTTCGTCCCGGGTTCAGACGACGACTGGTGATAAGGTGCGTGCACGATATTTGTCGCACGGGGCCACCATTCGTATCCAGGATAATACGACGTTGACGGCTCAATGCCTGGGATATCTAGCCCGAGCATGTGCGCCATCATGCGAGTGCTGATATCCTGGATTCCCGCGGTAGATGTTATTCGTTCCTTTGGGCTAGATTCCCCGAACGCCTCTCTTTGAAGGAAGTCCGAACTTTTCTCCCTCCCAAATGCATCGTCGGCACCCCTTTTCTGCCTGTCAGGTCCTTGCAACATGGGCGTAAGGTTGCTATCCACCTGGACCTTTACGCCATGAAGCAAGTCCCATGCTCTAGCTGCACTGGGCCATGTCGTCTGCGTGTGTGTGAAGGCAAATCCATAACCTACAATGGAGTGGTACGTACTTGCATGTTTCTTAGTGCAGTCAGCAGCTGCTGAAGCCCAATGTAAGCCTGCACGTTTGATGGTCGTATAGTAACTTTCAGCGGTAAAGATAAATATATGATAGGATCCGTATAATCTAGGACATACGCGTCACGATATGCATGATGCTGAACACAAGTTAAGGTAGAGCGTAGATGTCATGGGTCGAGGTAACTCACCCTGCACTGAGGATATATGGTGAAAGAAAAGGTGATGCACGCTTAATATTATAGCAATCGTCATATGTTGTCACTGAATCGCATTTAGCTGGAATCTTGAAACTCAGAATGCAAATTATACCACTTACCGATAGTACTGATATAAGTTGCAGCACTTTGGCACAGGTCAAAGGCTTTCAGCGATGTCGTATTAGAGCCGGAAGAGGGACTTTGCAGTATCGACTCGGACCTAAAAAAATCAGCTTATATGCCGATATGCACTGAATCACAGTCATACCCTTTCCAATTCGGTATACTATGCCAAAAGTGAACATCAGTGACTTGCCTTCGATGAGGGGAGCGATACTCACAAAGCTCTGTGCAAAAGTAACACAGCGGACCAGTATTTAACATGAATATATAGAACGGGGGCTGGCGGAGTATTTCTTTTGCTGGCAGGGTCATATCTTAGGTCGTCAGGGAGCTCAAGGTACCATTGGTCCAGACGAGCTTCCAAGTTATTCAGGACGGCTCGCCTGGAACTGTGCTTCGGGGACTTTACTGGATAAACTGATGACACAATTGACCCAATGATCACAGCTAAACCAAAAAATACGATTAGTGTGAATAATAATCATGGGCAAATACTAACAGAGTGACGAAGCAACTCGAAAACACCGCATGATGAAGACAGTCGATAGAGACCCGTGTAAGGGCTGGTGGCTTAGATGCGAGTTATACTGTAGAGCTAGTCAGCATTGGCCCTCCAGTCGTGCTCAGCTCACCTCCTCCGCATCTGGCAACAACGTGTCGAAATCATTTTCGCCAATACATATTGGACGCCCTGACAGACTCATGTCAGTTGTTTACCGCGCGAACCTTGAACCCGCACGGACCCATATAAGTAGAACTATATCTTGAATTAAAAAGTTGAGCTGAGTCGATCATATCAGATAGAGACACGTACTTATCCGCAATGCAACAAGCCCACCATATCTGTTTCCTTACTTGATTTTCTTCATCAGAGAACATCTTCCTCCCATTGAACTGCCAATTGTCCGCAGCGCGATTGAGACCTAAGTCTAGCGCCTACAATATCATTATCAGGCTAGGACCGGATGATGGAATGTGGAACGAACCATTCTAATGGCCATTCCTTGAAAACAAAAGGATGTCAGAATGTAAGGTAAACACATAACTGATACATCACACACACACCGATGTACAGCCAGCCTTGTTCCATGGAACCTGAAAGTTTGTGTCAGCATAGAGGACAGGCGATCACACAAGACCATACCAATTCCAAATTCACGATGACCTAGGAGGAGTAGAGCCTGACAGGTCGATGCCCGACAACTGTGTGTCACTTGCGCTAACAACCAAAAAGATGTTGGTGGTCAAGAAAATAAATAATATAGACGATCTCGCAGTACCAAGAACACTTCTTGCTTGGGTGAGGTAATCACACTCGTCATCCCATATTTTGTCCGTGGGCTCTGAAGCACGCTCATCGAGGTAGCGAGCAGCAACGGAAAATATCGACAGAAGCAATAGTTTACTGACGGTCTGTGACGGTTCTGCGGCGGATGAGGGGGAATCACCGTTCGAGCTGGGCGGACTTGGGTTGCCGCTTGTTGATGGGTAAGCACTAATTCAGGAATGATGCAACGCAACCGACCTTTTCCTGTCGCAGCGCGGAAATGTGAGGAATTCAGCTCAACGCGATAACACAATGAACCTTACCACTCATTATATTCTCGCAAAAAACGAGCCTTGTGGATAACAGGAAATATTGGATGAGCATACGAGAAGTACAAACCAAGCAGTCGATCCTGCATTTCGAAAGGAGGCAATGTGACAGGAATATCAGCTTCCGGTGGCAAGGACGATTTGTCTGCCTTGGCGGACGGCCAGAAGCGTGCCATCGGAAGTCTCCTGTGACAAAGGAGGATCAGTATCCCGCTGCAATCACATGGAGAAATAGATACAACCAAACTCCTCCGTCAAGACGACCATCCATGCGATCATTTCGCATGAGGAGGTGCAGACCACTGGCTTTCCCATGATATCGGACCTAGACTCGGTGAGTAAATCAGAACATCAATAGAGGTGCACCGAACCTCTTGATTCTCGTCCAGCGATAGTTGTCCAAATGCAGTTGCGCACTGTGATTCGTCGGTCTCTGCTGAATCTGAAACACCCGATGTCAAGTTGAGTGCATTTTGACATGACAGAAAATATCGAATTACCCGACGATGCCTCTAAAGTATACATTTCATTCCAATTCGGATGACTTTCATCCACCCCAGGACTTGATTCGTCAAGTCGGCGGCGTTGCGGCAATGGAGCTCCGCCGAATGCACGAGACGGTGACCCATGAGCGCTAGTGCTGCGAGGACCTTCTGATATGTTCCTAGACAAGCGAGCAGCCAAACGGTCTTGCCATTCGGCAGTTGGCATGCTCGACAAGGCACTGTCTTCGTGTGTGTTCACAAAAAACCTTGTTTTGAATAGTGGGATAAAGACAATCACCTCTCGAAGAAGAAACGATCTCGCGTGATATACGTGACTGACGCCTAGATCGTGCAGCATCACGAGCAGTCTCGTTGCTTCGGAAGATACAAGCAAATATATCTTCTTTGGTAGCACTTGCAGGTTGCGAGAGACGTCCTGAAGGACCCTAATTTTTATGTCAATTGCGATGCCGCCGCGACAGAGGACACGAGCGTACAAACGGTCCAGTATCCACTCTGTTCAATATTTCCCTAGCTAATTCGTCTTGTCGGAGGTCAGCTAACAGACCTTGTACACGACCGTCTGGACATGCAAGCAGTGACCCGAGCAGTGATTCGACTTGGTGCCATCGCTGTTCAATGGCCTGAATGTATCCTTTTGGAGGACCACGCTTATAGCTGGGGCCTACGGTACTTTGTGTGAGTCCTTCTACAACTCCTGCGAGGGAACTTACCTAGAAATGTACAAACTAAAGAATAGATCGTTAGGCTTCAACAAAAATAGGACAAATGAGGAGATACCATTGCCCCCAAGGACACAGCCCTTGCATGTTCCTGGAGTACTGGAAAGCTCGCACTTGCTCTTGGTCTTTCTACACTGATCACAGGCTAATGTAAGGCATGTCAGCGGCAAATACGGGGCAAATAAATGACTGAGTTCACCCCGGCTACTTCGCTTGCGGCTTGACAGTGAGTCCTGGTTTGACTCTTCCTCCGAGTGTTCGGATTCGTGCCAGTGAGCTGTCGACATGATGGAGAGACGAGACTTGTCGAGCGTTAACGGCGGTCGGTAGCATCGGCTCGGCTTGATTAATAATTTTTACATCGATCTTGGTAGAGTTATCGCACGGTTACCCATTTGGTAATTTAGCCCCTGAGTCGGTGGAAGACAGCCCTAAACCATATGCTATAATTTACACACCCGAGGTTCGGGCTCCAACAACTTAAACAAAACACATGCCAAGTCCACAATAAACTAATCACTGCATGTCAAAACATACAAAGATGCACGGCAGATTCATTGACATTAACAAATTTAAAGGAACACTGACTTGTGGTGCGCCTGCTGGTTAAACGGGACAACTCCTTACTTAAGAGGACTGTACGGGAGGGGGAGTAGTATAAACGAGTCCATAACTTTCGCGAGTTGTGCAGTCTACAGTGTCGTCAGCCTTTTAGTTCCCACACGCAACGAATAAGCTACCTTGGAGACCGTCTCTGCCCAGCCGTCAATCTGCCAGGCCTTCTCTCTTGTTTCCTTCCTTGCTTCAAGGCTCCTAATACAGCTGTGAGAATGGTCTCCCACCCAACGTTGATCTGTAACTAACGGGTATTGCCACATGTGGTGAACTTGGTGGAGCCTTCCGATTTGTGAGAACCAAGCTCCGACTGGTGCTACAAATTTTCGGCGGGCTTCAATACCCCTCCTCCTGGAGACACCGATCAATCTCAACATATAATACGTAGCGGACTTAAAGAAAGTGCAAACCATGTGTTCTCCCATTCTAAAAGAGTCCCGGGCTTCAACTGGTAACTCCGTAGTTCAAAAACGCCACCTTGAGCATGGGGTGGTGCCGTAGGAAAGAAGGCAAATTCTTGAGCAAGCTGTGTAGAACGGGAGGCTACGTAGGGAAGAAGCGCCTTGTAAGATTTGGTATGCTGAAGGAGAATAAGCACCATGCATGGGCAGGATGGAGTCAAGGGGCACTACCTCCGAGTTTCTAATGAGTTCCACCGTCTTGTCATAACCAGCATAATTCTCATATTCTAGTATGTGGACTGTAGGTTGAAGGAAGTTGGATGAACCACCAGGATGCGCAATGAGAGCACCCACCGAACGTGTCTTGATTGCCGACCAACGTCTCCCAGCTGCCTGTTAGCTTCACATGTAACCGTGGGTCATCCTTGATCCCCGCATAGTACCTTTCGCTACGAGCAATCATAAATTTACTAGCAGCGGATTCTGCCAGAAAACCACGCACGCGGCCGCCTTATACTCGTCAATCGAATCGGGTTTCACTTGATGGACTGTCCAACCATCACATGCATTGGTTCAACGACATCAAGAGTCCCTACCTTCGAATCCGTGGACGTATTTACCCCTCGCAACGAGCCTTGAATGCTGCTGTATTTCAATTTCGCCCGCCTTCCTAGCATCTGGTGACCCATGGAGCAACGACTGCCGTATGTCCTTAGTATAACAGCTTCAGGAATACAGTTGCGCTACCTGAACTGAAATAGAGCGTTGTGCTCCTCGAAACGCAACGTCAGGTTTGAATGCGGCACGCTTTGCTGACAGGCGGAACATCGTCGAGCCCATAGAAAACGAGTTGTCTGAAACCAAGGATGAAGGCGGTGTGAAGACTAGTGTAGCGGAGTTCCCAACTAAGTAGGCCTGACCCAAGTAAATAATGAAACACGACTCGCGCCAGTGTTCTACGCAATTTGTGGCACAGACCTTACCCACACCTCATATATCGCCCATGGAACAGAAACATCTCCGCCAGCCGTAGCCTTGAAGAACCGAGCGTGGTTCCCCGCCATCCGCACACTGTACTCCAGCAATTCTGAATCATCATCTCGATCCCAGGTTGGCTCTGCTACCACCACCGTGCGTCGAGACAAGGACTGGTATGGAGACAACACCTGTGCTTCCGTTACACCTAAGCACTATGCATCATGCAATGACGATGCTTACCCAGCGATTTCCGTCGGAAGAGCACTCATATTTCGAATTACGAAGGATCTGCTCATTGCTTGCAGGCACGAGGAAAACCAGCTCGACTATGGAATCATTGAATTCGAGCGTCGACAATGCGTCAATGAGAATGTAGTCGCCTTGTTTTGCACCTGTGCGGGTCATTCAATTGAAGGGTGCTCAGCGTACCACATTCCTTACCGTAAGGACTACGGAACGCCGTGCCTGCGTTCCCATCCACTGCATAGGACAGGGGATGTTGCTGATAATGCAGAATTGCATTCTGTCCAATCAGCCTAGCGCGTTTTTCCTCGTTCCTGAGCAAGTCTATCGCGGCAACGCAGTCGGGGATGTCATCGGGGAGCAGTTTGATGTTGCTTTCCAGCAAGTAAGGTGTACCGAGGGCAGCTGCGCGGTTTACGTGGTAATGTGCAGGATTGGAAACATGATCGTCCCCCTTCACAAAACCCAGACTAGCAATTTGAGTGTCACCCGATGCTGCAGCATAAAGCGGGTCTGTCCCGATTTCGTCTAGATAGCGACATGCGTTTTCCTACTCCCTGTAGCAGACCAAATGTTCATTTGAGAGATAAACGTACTATGTGCAACCGGTTCCGTTCGTTTCCTTCGTGGCCGACGGTGAACGGTTGGCCTCCCCCGAGCTCTATTCCTTGATCAAACCAAATTTCTGGTACTTCGTTGCTCAAGATACTGAAATAGTTGTCTGCCATTTTTCTTTGTTCATCCGTCATGCCAAGGGAATCATCATGCAAGAGAGAAACAAAGCCGAGGGCTCGTTGTCGATTTATCATGGCACCATGTCCTAGCCATGCAAAGCCGGTGTTGATACTATTTGATGTTACTGTTGTGCGCAGCCGACTCGATAGATGCTCGTGTGGCGGCAAGAGATATATTGCGCCCTGTGAAGATTCTCCTATTCGAACTCGGAGCGTCTTTATGAGCTCTGGCAAGATGATATAGTCGTCATCCTGTGATCGCCGTCTGCAATTGATCGGCGAAAAGGCGGCGTAAGGAACGCACCTGGATGAAACAGTACGGGGTCGACGCCTTGGTGCATGCAAGGAACCGAGCATAAAAATACAAATTTTCAGGTGAATTCTCTATCTTGAGCTTCCGGGTGTCACAGTGAGCGCTGGAGAAAATCTAGTTGCGGCGTCAGTCGCGATTTCCCTCGTTCATGGAGTGATCAGTTGCCCACCTCTTTCGACAGCTTTTGGGGACTGTTGTTCCAGATATATACTTCGGCGATAGTGTCATCCAGCCACGGTCCACAAAGGAGAGTTGCGATGCGGATCACGTTATCTAACCGAGACCAGTTGAGGATGATCGCAGTGACATCAGGAAGTCTCTGTGGGTTACTAGTAGACGTGGGCAGGCCTACACGGATGCCACGAGCATCGGTGGTAAAATCGTCTGTAAAGCTGAGAGGAAAAGTGCGTGTCGGGAGTCGTAGGTCGCTCAGGATTGCGTCCACCGTTCTCGCTGAGGGCATCCTGATGGGTTGATCGTCAAGTAGGGATCTGATCGCACGCATGGCCAAGTTCGGTCGGCGCCGACTTTCGAGTACCAGTGATCATAATTATCTGTCGCCATCACTGCAAATAGTTATCCCACTGCGTAGCGCGGAAAGAGACTCGAGACCAATTTGATTCAGTCTGAGCGGTGGAGTTGGTTTTAATGGTTAAAAAAGCGAGGCGAGTTGTCTACAACAAAAGTATTACAAAGGCGACTTAGTCCATCCTGGCCTTGAGCGTGCGCGATATGACCCGGTCTTTGGTACTGAATGGAGAGGGTCAGACAGGCGAATAATCTGATAAAAGACAAAACCCACATGATATGTACAACTGCACCCAGGCCGGAAAAGGCATCTCGATCGACCGCGTTTAGCAAGGTCTGCGAAATGGTTTCGAAAAGATCCTCTGGTTCCAAGTCAGGCTCCCAAAGGCCCTCTGCAATACCAAACAGTTTTGAACTGGCGATCCCAGCAACGACAAAATCTTTAGCGAAATTTATGCAGCCTATAAGATCTGTTGCAGCGATGAATGGCTTGAATGCGCCTGAGGGGGACTTTGAAAGACCGGCGATGACGGGCTCGATAAAGTATGGACCAAAGCGGTGCTCGTATAGAGTAGAGGAGACCATGTGGGTGAACGTCTCTGGTTGGATCTCTCGTTCCTCCTTGATAGTGTACATGTTGACGCGATAACGGAAGCGCTCGTATCTACGATGCCTGAGATGGGGATGTTCAAGGTGGCGGGTCAGACAAGTGACTTACAATGTAGTGACGTCGGTACCCAGTCCGGGGAGACCGACATACAATCTGTCGGTCACCGGGAAGACCTAGTGAATGGTGAGCAGTGGGAAGACTGGATGAATTGTCAGACAAGTACCCTCTGGAAGTTGGATGAAATGCCCAAAGCTTGGGTGCCCAAGCGCAGGTCGGAGGCGATGGCAACACAATCCTTGCCGACCATGGCGACGACGGAGCCACCATTATATTCTAAAGCGGACTGAGTGGGTGTAAGACGTGACGGACGGCGAGGATCAAGGTACTTGCCATGGCTGCTTGTAAGTGAGATCGACGCGTCAGTGGCCGTGACGCGTCCCCCTGATATGTCACAGAATCTGTCACGGCTGCCTTACACGCACACGCCTGTCACGCAGATTGCACTTCCACGGTCAGTCCACATAACATGAATCAAATCCGCACCGGCTTATGTCCCTCTCTAGCGCGCTCGCTGTCCAACATTCGGGCACAGGTACAGGTATGAGCTGTCCATTCATTTCCTGATATACCCTCTCCCAACATATCATATCTGCCAGGGCAAAATTGCACATATTGATGCACAGAGACCCTTCTCACCCGCCTTGCTCGATTCTTTCAATCGCAGACACGACTACCTCCGCATCTCGCTTACAGAGCGATGCAATCTAAGATGTACGTCCATCTCTCGTCGGTCCGAGCGCCCCATTCATCCAGTCATCAGGCTTCTACTGCATGCCCAGTGAGGGCGTTGAACTCTCTCCCCGAGAGCACATTCTCACGGACGACGAAGTCATCCGTCTTGCCTCGCTCTTCGTCAAGAGTGGAGTCCGCAAAATACGCTTGACTGGCGGTGAGCCAACGGTCAGAAGGGGTCTTGACAATATCATAGGTGACACCTTTCATTGTCTTGCATCGGCCGTCAACCGACGTTGACCTTAGCACGTCTCAATGAACTGCGTCCGTTTGGTCTCGACTCGATTGCAATGACCAGCAATGGGCTTGCTCTGCATCGTCGATTATCCGACTTGGTGTGCAAGGGCCTCACTCACCTCAACCTGAGGTTTGTCTTCTTGCTGGCCTTCCAAGTAAATACCAGGCTTAGTCACCCAGCCTTGATACGCTAGATCCATTCAAGTTTGAGATCATGACACTCCGTCCTGGCCACGATGCTGTCTTGCGCACCTTGGACGTCGCATTGTCCTGCTCTGGCTTGCAGTCTGTCAAGTTGAACGTCGTCGTCGTCAAAGGACTCAACGATTCCGAGGTCCTAGACTTTGTCGAATTAACAAAGGACAAACGGCTTTCCGTGCGCTTCATCGAATTCATGCCTTTCACAGGTAACCATTCGACTAGTCTTCCGTTCTCTTATACGTTAACGTCTTCGATCTAAAGGTAATAAATGGGACAAAGCTAAAATGGTGCCGTCCAGACAATTGCTGGACACAATCAAACACCGACACCCTACCATTGCACGTGCACCCGACGAACTCAATGATACCGCTCGTTCCTGGCATATTCCAGGATACGCGGGCAACATTGGTTTCATTAGCAGTATGTCTGACCACTTTTGTTCGTCCTGCAACCGTCTGCGACTGACTGCCGACGGCCAAATAAAGGCAAGGGTGTTTCTACATTCGATTAAGCAACCTCTCTGACTAAGTTGGCGTAACCATCAGGTTTGTTTATTCGATGCCAAGGAGATCTCTCTCCGCGACGCAGTTCGAAGCGGTGCAAGAGATGAAGATTTGCTCCAGATTATTGGGTCCGCCGTTATTGGAAAGAAAGAGAAACATGCAGGGATGGAGAGTATTGATGTTCTATCGAATCGACCAATGATCTTGATAGGAGGTTAGCTACTTTCCTCCTGAAACCTCGTAGGCATATAGCTAGCAGCATCCTTCCTGATCAACACTTGTATTTACACAGGACACCACCAATCATTTATGCACCCCTTTCCCGTCCCGCTCAGGAATCTCGTCCCCGTTGCAGCCAGCTCTCGCGCAGTAACCCGAGTCGAACGACGCTGGAAGAGTCGTTCAACCACTCCTACCCCCAGGCTAACTCACCTAAATTCTGATGGTCGCCCATCCATGGTCGATGTTGGTGACAAAGATTCGACGAAACGTATCGCCACAGCGACAGGCTTCATCTACATCCCTAGAATCGCTTATGAACTGGTTACCGGAAATCCCTCCCATTCAGAAAACAACCCGTCAGTGGATAAACTACGATCCAAGGCCACCAGTAAGGGTGATGTCCTCACTGTAGCACAGCTCGCAGCGATAATGGGATGCAAGCGAACTTCGGAACTAATCCCCTTGTGTCATCCTCTACAGCTTTCTAACATCTCGGCTACGCTGACTCCCGAAGTGGTAGACACCCAAGAAAGTCGACGTCATGGTTCCTACACTTTATCACACAGGATCCGATGCACAGCTACGGTTTCCTGTGACGGCAAAACTGGGGTTGAAATGGAAGCATTGACTGCTGTATCCATCGGCTTGCTTACGGTTTGGGATATGCTCAAGGCCGTCGCAGGCAAAGAAATGGTGATAGCTGACATTATTGTATCACATAAGAGTGGCGGTAGATCCGGCGACTTTACTCGATGTGGGGCTGTCGAAGCTGCTTAGACTCTTGTAATAAATCTTGATTATGAATTATGCATGTTCGGTGTCTATGGGCTCATCGCCTTTAAGCTACGTGCTTAAGTATTGCGCTGAGAACAGTGAGAAGCAAAATATTGGCGAGAAATTGAGATAGTCCGTGTGCGTAATGTCATAGCGATAAGGACAAATAAAAAAGGAATCGTCCAGGAACCAATCATCAGAGTTCACCAATGTCCGCGGTTTGTACCGACGAATCCAAGCTCCAAGGCATCCTCCACATCTTCGGGCCGGTCCTCGAGCTTCCCGGAAAGTCCGACAAATCCGACGCGATGGTAGACACGACGGGCGCTGTTTTCATGCCCGACGTACAAGGTAACACTTTCTTTACCATGATCCAGTAGTCTGCACAAGTGTATGAAGAGAAAGAAAATGGAGATAAGACCAGATGTGCTCACCGACGAGTTACACTGCGAACCAAGTGCTCGGCAAAGCCTTGACGCCTCCAATTTGGGCAAGTGTAAACTTTAGTGATTGCCGAAACCTTCACGGACGATCGCGTAACTGCACAAATTGCCGCGATTGCACCAGATATTTCGTACAGCCAGATTTGGCCTTTGGACACGAGCTCGTGGGCTTCCGCCCGTGCAAGCTCGATGGTCAAGGGGAAATATATCTAAGTAGTATCATATGAGTACGGGTCGGGCATGCGACAAGATACGTGATCGCTACATACCGAATCATCCGCGAAACCCTTTCCAAGCCGAGCGATATTTTCTATATCCGAGATCAGTCCACGTCGGATACGATGTTCCGATGGCAGATTGGCATTTGAGTCGATGAACGTGTCTTTGGTGCAATAGGTGAGGTATGCAGAATAGAACGGTTGTTGCTCCGTCTGGAAGCCAGTAAGGCTTGTCCAGCACTTGGCGAAGGCCTTCACGAGGGTGACCATACCAAACACGGAGTAGACGCGCGTTCCAGGAACGCATGACGCCAAGCGGTCAGCGAGGGCCGCGACGCGAGGCGTCAACCATTGAGGCGAAGATAACATCCTGGGCTGCGTTGCCCACAGGAAGACGGGTAATTCATGTGGTCCCGCCCTATGACAAGCCAAAACAAGTTCCAGCTCTACAATGCCCTGTGGAGATGTTGACCATACGGTCAGCCATAACGAGTCGCTTGGTTCATCACTTGACGGTGCGTCGAGCACTATTTCAGACTCCGTGACAAACTGGCAGCACGTCAATGCTGCTTCCACACTGATTTTCTTGAGTGCGTGAGCTAGAATAATATTGGAAGAGCGTTCGCGTTTGCAAAGGGTTGGATAAGAGACGGCGAGAAAGGCTTGAGCAGAGTGATGCTCGAAAACGCGGATTTCGGATGAAGATTGGATGTTGAGGCCGGGCATGCTGGGAATCGGGTTGAATGGCTAAGAGCTGCGAAACAAAGTAGGGAGGCATTTGATCCTTATGCCCACTTTTATAATGTCTATTGCCATGTTTTGCTGTGGGCTCCTGTGAAAGCAAGCATGGAAGCACCAAGTAGAAGGGTGGATGCAGAGCATGGCTACCGCAGGCCATGCCGTCAATACCGCCTTCACAGAGAATATTCGAAAGAGCCGTGTTATGACGACCACAGGGTGGATCCTGATAATCAAGTTTGAACGCGGCAGTACTAATCAGCCCAGTTTGAAGCCATTGCGCCGCATTGGGAAGGACAGCACTAACCACTGACAAATGGTCGTGGGGAGGGAGATCAACGTACGCATTTAGGATATAGAAGAAGGGCTCCTGTATACCGTGACATCACCAGGAAATCTGGCGGGCGCTGAGCGCTGAGCGCTAAGGCCTGAGGCACTAACCTGCTTGCGTCCGAATCAGAAAATTTCTGTTCTGTATAGCATAAGCCTTTGGATGCAGTAGCCACAGGGTGGAACAGACAACACGGGGTGACTACTGAATGAACAAGGGGAGCTCCTCCAGTATCAAGTTCTGTCCGTCAACCAGACGCCCGATCTCCTCTCCAGCCTAGACTATGAGTCATTATCGCGGGATGTCGAAGACAATGCGCGACCCACTTCGTCCAACTTGATAATGGTTGGGATAACTTCGATTTTCCATGGTTCTTTGCGGAATATGTTGTCGGGCGTCTTCCATCTGTCCTCACCTCGGATAAGGCTGCCCCCAAAGCTGTATATCAGATATCAACACCTACTCTGATTGCTGGCCAACATAGACCAAAACGGCAGACGGTCCTCGCTCAGAACTGAAGGTGTTTCTGACCAAATCTTCCACAGCAAGACAATCCTGCCCACGATGTTCCCCTTAGCTTAGGCTACAGAAAAGTCATCATGCCAACTGTCAACCCACGGGACACCACAGCAGCTTGCTTTCTGGTAGCCTTGAAGAGAAGAAGATGAGGAACCGCTCCCCCTTACTCCGCAGTGATGTAGTGTCGTCCGGTTGCACTTCACGCAAGGGCATTGCCAGCAAAAGATGAGGAAATGAAAGCAAAATTTTGTCACTAGTAGTATCCCAAGTATGTAAGCTGTCGGCTCGGATAGATCCGTAATGATGCAATGTCTAGTACCACCGTCTTTGCTTCTACAGTGCGCTGGTACTTCCTAAACCGAGAAATGATTAGGATGGTGGGTAAGCATAAAGAGGGGTACTACGAATAAACGGGGAAAATCGCTCAGATGCCTGTCGGGCGTCACGCCAATTTGGATGACGAAGGTCGGATGAAGGGAGGACTGAAGTTAGCAGCACGCCGCCCAAAGTCGCCATGGACGTCAAGCAAAATTTTCAAGGCATTCCGGGCGCGAATCCTTGACATGTCCTCTTGCCGTGAGGTAAGTGCTGTCTGTACTTGAGGAGGTTTATCTTCCAACGGATACTGTACGTGCATGAGTGGCGTCAGTATCATGGTTTTGTCGCCATAGCCTACTTACTGGTAAGTACTGTGAAATTGGTTTGTTGAATCATTCCATACATGTCTAAAGGTGCAAGATCCCATACCTTGTGCAGATACTCATATGCAAGCAGTGTGAAACCGAACTGAGGGCTACTTCGAAGGATGCGTGCTGGGCCACCCTTAAATAGCGCTCTGAAGCCCTCTTCTCGATCTAAACACCATTCAATCAAGTTCTATTTGGGAGATAGGTACTAAGCTCACATATTTTCACAAACGCATCTGTTACGCCCTTATAGTGAGACTCGCCTTTGCGAGCCTCTACTTGTAGGCGAGTCTTCACCACGTCTACTGGTTCGTCAGCAAAAAAAGGTCAAAGCGAAATACGACGAATTGACCTGCAGGAGTCGTCAAGTAGGCCGCTGGCATACCCCTGCGAAGATGTTCTTAGATCGGGAAAACCATATCATGTATATGGACTCACGCGATGGCAGCTGAACCAAGTGTCTCTAAGAAGTTGAGTTGTTTTCCGTTATACCCCTCTTGGAAAACGTCTTTCTTGAGGTGTGAATAAGCAGGGAAGTATATCGCAGAGAACGGGATATCACGGAGCAAACAGGCGCCTGCCCCTCGGTATAATCCCACAAGGCCCAATTGCCGAACGATGTGCACAGCACCCTTTGGGGCGGCCCCTTCTAACTTGGCAGCTTCGCCTTGGATCTGTAATCGGATTTTCCTGAACAATAACTTTGTCAGCAGTCATCTAGGGGACCTATTTGAGGGGCATACACAATTTCCAGGGGATTTGTGAACACCTAGTCGGGTTAGTAGAGTCACGCGAAGCAAGATTTGTACATACAACTTGGCAACCACCTGCAGTACCACCAGCGATTAGCTCCCACTCTAGCTTGATTCGACCAGTTTCAGGGTCCATCGCCCGCCCACGTACGAGGTCATTAACGGTCAATTTGATGGCTTTTTCTGGAGCAACACCCTACGATCGATATCAGCAGTGTCCCTTATAAATGGAACGAGGGTCCGCACGATCAATTGAGGGCCAAGACCGCGGTAGAAACCGAGGAATCCTTCATTGCGAATGATCTTCTGTGCACAGTCCATGCTATTCTTGTACAGCATTTGACCAACAACTGTGCTCCGTTGGTTCTGCATACTAAAATCAACGAGTTGTCAATCGAAAGCGATGCACGAGGATCAATGAATCTTACCGGGTCTAACAAACACGACTCCAAATCAAAAAAGTCATCATGACAGAATATCGAGATGCCACAAACCTTCACTGATGATCCACACTTCAGTACATTCAGTTGCACCTGCCTGAACGGATAAGCGTACTCACCCAAGTCGATGGGATACACAATAGTTGCTCCAAATGCGCCAGCAATTCCTATAACCTGCTCAGTAACATTCACTTGTAATCTTAGTCAGCGCCAACCTCCTTGAACAAAATTGTATGTGGACTGCAAAAGTCCGCCCAAGAAAGAAGAATCAGAAGTCGCAGTCTTGCCCTCATATTCCTCTCGCGGGGCCCTCCAGCGAGGATCCAACAACTGCGCAAAGTCAACCAAGGCAAGTCTCTTGTCGCCATCCCCCCTCCCAGCAAAGTGGAAGATGATGGAAGCTTCCATGGGTGTGAAGAGCGAATAACGCGACCTTGCAGCGGAGTGATTAAGGAAGTCAGATTGATCTATTCGACCATCCTTAGACTTCGCTGTCGCCTCGCGTATGATACTGGATGATGATTTCATATACCAGTGCCCTGTTTTGAATAAATTTTATCACGTACCGTTCGACCATATCCATTTCTGATATCCCCATTATTAAGTGTTAGTGTTTTCTGCGATGATGCGTCGGTGTCACCCACCCCGAACGACATTGTGGAATGCTACCACTTCGGAATACGATATGCGTCCTCCTGGAGTGAGTGTGCATAGTGTAGGCAAGCGTTCTACTACTGCATCCGATAATTTGTGCCCCGCAATCTCCTAAAGACAATATAAGTTTCCCATGTCATCATTGACGGTGGGTCCACGCACAAGAATAATTTGCTTGAATTGATCTGGTTTAATAAAACCGTCTTGGTCCGCGTCTAAATGTTTGAAAGCTTGCCGGAGGCGCTCTCCTTGGAGCCCTTTCATCAGTTGAGTGAACTCATTGTCTGCAAATGATCGCACTTAATGACGGAAGACAGGAAAAAAGGTATTACTTACATCCGAGCACGTGTGTTCCGTTCTTCTTCCCGAGGTACAACTTAACCCAATCACTACGAGATACATCAACCGAAAATACACTCTCACGCAAAGGCGGCCGACTTACCTGTCAAAGTCAAACGGGATGGAAGACGAGCCAACATTGGCTGTAAATACATTCTTGAGCTCGTTAAACGTTATCGTCCCAGAGTTATCGCTTTTGCCAAGGAGTGTTAGATTTAGGCGGTGGTACATTTTTCATTACGACTCACACGTCAAAGAATTGAAAAGCAATCCAATAATCAGCATCGGGACGCTTTAACAGTGTCTCGAAGACCGTAAACTCTTCCCATGAGACAAGGCCCCGCTTCGAGGCGTCGGCGACGCGAAATAACATCGCAAACTGCGCACGGTCTATTTTAGTCAAGTCGCCCCTCGGTGCAATGGCATTGACGAAATTCTCGGTGTCGAGGAACCTAATATTGCAGCAATATAGCGATGAGTGTCTTGTGAGAGCACATTGACTATTCTGACGCACTTTTCACCGTCGATCACCACTTTTGCGTTGGCATCAAAGACACGCCTCCAGCGCCTGAGCTCGTTCTCGGGGATCGCCACGGCATTCCGAACACTTTTGAGAGCGGACCCAGCGAGAGAAGATGATGTATCTTGTTCGCAGTGGACGGATGGTAACAAGTTCGAGAAGGGCGACATGGAGCAATGTGCAAATTCTATAAGATTAGCGTGGTGAGGTCTAGGGGTATAAATCTATGAGGCGGAAATAGGTTGCGGGTACTTGTGCAGTTCCACTGGGGAGATCTGCAACGGCTTCCTGGGTTCTACTGGCAAGAAATGATGTTGTCCTCTGAAAACCCGGTGCGGAGATAAATATGGATTATCTAAGCCTCATGCATCACATCACACCAGCAAGGAAAACCACTACATGCATGTTATTGGCGCGAAAACAGCGCATCCCGCTCAACGGTCGACGCTCAGCCAATCGCTACCTCGCGAGGGAGCCGGAAGCTGATACAGTACATATCCTTGTTTGGAGCTACCGACCGTACCTTGTGGAACGTGGCCTCGCCTCCCATCTCGGTTCCAATCTTAGCCTCCGCCCTCTAGCAAAAACAGTGTCACCCCATATGTTGCATAGCCAACATATGCACATACCTGCCTGATGTCTGCCTCAGCCTTGTGTGGGTCTAATTCGCGAGTGAAACAATAGCAATGCACCATCGGCATGGTGGCATAAACTCCGTCCAATCGCCCTCCGGTCTCACCTCGCGGAATTAAAATGCCTCGAAACGCGTCCAAAAATTCCAGTGCTGTGTCTGGCAAATTCATAACAAAGTGTGTGATTTTATTCCGTGACGGCAGAATTGGCGCAGCGGAGGATTCTGTCATTGGGCGATGGACGCCGCTTGACTCCTCTCGCTGGCGTCTTTGTTGCACCCTGCTTAGCCTTGGACCTCGATAAGGAGGAAATGGATTCTCTAGCACTTGATCCACGACGTTTCGAATAAAGTCACGACCGTCTTCGCAACTAGAACGGACGAGATCGGAAACCTGAACTGATATCAGTATATGGTACCTCGGTCAAGTCGCAGACGTGCATGATTGGTAGTTATGTTCTTCGCCAGCCAATGCGCACTCTCCGGGTTCAAGTCATTTGCAACGACAGCACAACCCTTCTTTGCAGCAGGGATAGCGAATGGCCCCACACCGGCGAACACGTCTGCAATAACATCCTCGGGTGTGAACAGTTGAACAAGACGATCGTGTTCAGTGTGTAGCCGAGAATTCCAGTAAACTTTGGAGAAATCGAAAGTAAACCGACAATCCGACTCGTGCTGCCCAAAAAAGCTGTCAAAACCTTTTGTAATTTAACCAAGGAGCAGAGAAAATCACATGTTCGACAACAAAATCCGGTTCTCCAGCAAGCACTTCCATTTTAAAGAAGCGAAATTTGGTGTCAATGTTGTCTAACTTGTTCACGACAGTCTTGATTCCGGGGTTTTTCTGAATCCTTTGTTAGTTTTCAGATTAGAGTATATCGATCGCGACTTACGTCCAAGATGATTTGCCCAATTAGATGCTTGTATGGTAAATACTCTTCATTGAGGTTCATGTGCGCTGGTGACATTGGTTAGTATTTGTGTAACTGGTACAGATAAACACGCTCGCCTATGTGTCCGGTAATGGAGAAGCCTGTCGGTGAGCCATCACAGAGGTCCTCAGGAAGTATGGAGTTTATGATATCATCTAGGACAAGGGTCGGTTGGAAATCTATTGTGAGTCATTGCTGCGCACCTGCGGTCCAGTAGTCATAGTCCAGATCAATCTTGTGTTGCATTAATTCAGCGCGTTGCTCTTGCAAGAACAAGCGTGTTTCTGGAGTCAAAGCAGCTAGCTTGCGTGGAAATAGATCAACGGCGGTCTGTATGCTGGCTTGCACTCGCACCTTCTTCCTGAACTTTCAATAGAATGACCCGGCGGTCCTGATTCCCGGAAGGATCCCAGATGACACTCTTGATCTTCGGTAAATCTATGATATACCTTAAAATGGACCCCACCGATGATACATGAGGCTGGTGCAGACGACCATGGAAACGACACACCTCTTCAAAAGTTCAGACCTCAATATGCTTGTTGTCTTGTTAGCTGGTACGCGCACGCCGAGTACATGGAACGATGTACGGAACGCATTGCGGTTCAACGAATCCGTCATCCACCGGTGAGTGGGTGGGGACGTATCCAATCCGCGCTGCATTTTCCACGGGGTTGAAAGGCCGATGGTCGAGATGGTCGACTTTTGCCGTGCCAGACTGATAGCGGCCTTGAAAGTTTGAGAAATACCAAACATAAGAGTGACCGAATAAAGCAAGTGTACACTTTCTCACTCAAAATGCAAGTAGAACCATTGCCACCCCTCGACGTCCTCCGCCATGTCGTCGATGCGCATTGTCACCCCACGGACTCGGATGTCAACACTCAGGCAATGGATAACCTAGCAATCACAATCTGTGCCATGTCTTCGCGACCGGCTGACCAGTCTCTTGTGCGAGATCTGGCTAATGCATATCCAGAGAAAGTAGTTCCATGTTTCGGTCAGCAACTACTTTCTCTAATCATACGTGAAATAGGGCTGATTAGCATCAGGTTATCATCCCTGGTTCTCTCATTGGATATCGATATTGCCCGGCGCCACGAGAGAGGAACACTATCGGCGACTCTTCTCGCCTACAGGCAAGCACCGGGAGATGTTCGAGAGATTGCTTTCTCACCTCCCGGATCCTACTCCGCTCTCGGATGTCCTCGCAGAATTACGAAGAAATCTATCCTCTTGTCCACAATCCATGCTGGGAGAGGTCGGGCTCGACCGCGCTGCACGGGTCCCTATCGAATACACCGCAACACCGCGGGAGCTGACTCAGTTTACAGTTCCTCTTGAGCACCAACTAGCCGTCCTCGAGCCGCAAATTGACCTCGCAGTTGAGCTTCGCAGAAATATCAGCATTCATAGCGTCAAATCTCATCAAGCTACTCTGGATCTCCTGAGTCGAATGCATCAGAAACATGGCTCCGAGTGGCACCGCATCAGCATTGATCTCCACAGCTGTGGGCTCAGCGTAGAAACTTGGAAAGCGATAGAGGTACTTGTTTTGCAAGTTGTTGCACTTTGCAATACAGTTTCTCATTGTATGCAGAAACACCACTTGAATGTATACATGTCCCTATCAACTGTGATCAACGGGCGTTCTTTAAACCACCGAGCACTCATTGAAGCATGCTCTCCTAGTCGCATCTTGGTTGAATCTGATTATCACCCCGTTGAGCAGTGCGCCAAACGTACGTGGGAAATGGTCCTAGTGGTTGCTGAAATAAAGGGGTGGGATGTTGAGACGACGTGGGTGGATGACTTGAGAATGGAGGATTGGGGTGTTGTGAGGCGACTGGAACGCAACTGGCGAGAATTCCAGAAGGGAAACCACGTTAATCGCAATACACCATGAATAAGTAGACTTGAATTACTGCCAAGGGTATGTATTTCACTATCGGAACATGTAGCTGAGAATTGATAGTAAGCATACGGCGATTACAACGCCAATGATGACAGCATCCCGTCTCCTGCGAGTCTTGATCATACCCAATATGTTGTTGATCCCAGGCATCGTGCCTTCAAAAAGGGCAGGTTAGTAGTGAGAATGAGAATGGGAGAGGTCTTACTGATGACGCCTGCCATCCGCGTGTTGATGCCCGCCAATGAACTACTCTGATGAGAAAATTCAGCTCGTGTCTCGTATGCGTGTCTGTGGAATGATGAGTATGGGATGGTGTAGGGGAACGGCGGTCGTACTCCAGAATATCGTCTGTCATTCGATGCGAGCTGTCGATTCGGTTGCGTTCGGCCAACAAGGAGTCGGCAGCCGAAGATTTGTACGCGCTGCTGAATATTAAAGCATGGGAGTTGAGGGCAACGAAACGAGAACTACACACTCTATATCATTTCTTACTCCCGTCAGTAAGCTTGCTTGTTCGAGTGCATGCTGTATATTCGCCTGATATGCTGCACGTCAGATCGAAGCTAGCAGGAAAGGTACATTTATGAAGACCTTTGTGCGCTGAAATTCTCGTGCATAGTCCTGATAGACCTCGCGGTGCCTTTGTATTGCCCTAGCCATAGACTGGGATACGTCTGGATTTGTGGAGAGTGCAAGGAGAGCATCATTAGTTTCCTTGAGCTTTGTCCAAGTAAGCCACGGGGATTGATTAGGTTGGTCACTATTCACCTTCTCCAGCAAGTCCTCCACCTCGCTTTGCAGATCTCGCCACCGCTCGCGCGAGCCTGACGACTCGACGTCATCTTGGTTCTTGACTATGGCAGATGCAAGCCGTGCATATGAAGTTAGCTTGGAGTCAAAGAGGGACTCGAGTGTTCTGCACTGGCGATGCAAAGAGTCATATGTTGCCATGCCTTGTCGTTGGCTCAGATGGTGTCAATGGTCGAGAGACATCGGCATATGCCGACTACGATCCCTGTGAGCCAGTACTATAGTACGGCGTCGCATGCCAATACTTTAAGGCGAATACATTACAGAAAATGTGCAGCTACTGCCCAAAGAGAAAAGACGTGTTATTGTCCTCCAAAAGCACCCAACCGAGAACTCGCGGGCTGAGTGCCCGTGCCGCCTCTGATCTTCCCTAGCCAACTTCTTTTCTTCAGCTGAACATCCCCATGTCCCGAAGGCCCTCGTGGACTGTTGGTGACATCCGTGATAACTTCAGAAGGAGTTACACCGGCATTCACTCGACGCCCAGGTGATGGTACTCCAACGGGTTTTCGCGAAGAGGCACCGCGTACCGGTGTAAAGCCAGCTGGGTGTCCATGGGCTCGTCGTAAACGGGGCGTGGGTCCATTCCGTAGATATGCATCCGTGGAGTAATGACCCTCTGCGGGGACATTATCTCGTTCGTCGTCATCAGGTGCGGGGCGCTTCTTTCCAGCGGAAATCTCACATCCAGAAGATTCAGTTGTCCTATCTGGAGTGCGTGACGGAGGTGGGGCAACTACTGACTGTATCCGCGGCTCCGGAGTCTTAGACCTCAAAGTCGTTGAAGGGGCAGAGCTTTCTCGAATATGCGAAGAGCTGGGGTAGCCTCCTGCATGCATCGCTGCAGGACCGAGAATAGGTTGGCTGGAGGTGGAAGGTGCTTTCTTCGGAGGGGTGGTTTCTGCGGCAGGTTCATTTTTCATCAAGGAAAGCTTCGCCTGCAAAGCCTGAACTTTGCGTGTCAAAGACTCTACTTTGCTCATCAATTTCTTGTTTGTCTTCAACGTCCTGCGAGTAGTCATGTTCTACTGAATGCATTGGATAGCTAGAGGTTCATCGACTCACTCGAGGATTCGATCATCGTATTCTTCTATCTCCTGACATTTTGCCCTTAGGAGGTCATCCATCTCCTGGTTCTTCTCCTCAAGTTCAGCAAGAGCGGAACGCAGTTCGGGTCCGGATTGGAGGGATGCAATCTCGCGGCGAAGTGCCGCGACTACCTTTTCATGCTGAGTAGTTTGCAGAGTGAGATTGAACTCGGCAGCTTTGCCAGCCTTCTCTGATTCAGCGAGGGTCAACTCCGATCGCTGCAAGCTTTCCTTCAACAGCATACAAGCATCTTCACTGTACACACAATGAGTAGACGTTGACTGGGTAGAGCATTCTAACTTACCTTTCCCTGACCTGACTCTCCAGGTACCGGGTCAAAGACGTTGACCGCTGGATTTCAGCTTGGAGTCCGGTAATCTGCACTTGTAGTAATTGTCGTTCCTCCTGCAGTGTGAGTGTATCAATCTCTGCTTGCGTCAACTGCTGACGCATGTCGTCAACGGTTCGGCGAAGGTCCTTCTCCAGGTCATTCGCGAGAGCATGGCTGATTTCGTAAGATTTCAACTCTTCTTCCGCACGAGTATGTGCTTCCGACATATCTTGAAGCTGCTGGCGTAGCTCATCCACATCGTGTTCACGATCTTCAAGATTACTGGTAAGGGTATTAGCCTCATGTCTGTACTTTGCCTCCACAGTCGTTAGACTATGTCGATGGTCTGCTTCTAATATCCGTATTTGTTCGTCGGTTTCAGTAAGCCGACGCTCGAAGGTTTCTTTGACGGTGATGAAGTCTTGGATAACGTCGTCATGAAGTTTCTCCAGATCAGCGAAGTTTTCCAGGGAGTTTTGCAGCTGCGTCCTAACGTTTTCAATTTCCGCCCGTAGAGCAGGGATACCTTCGGTTTGTCCTGCCCGCGCTTGTAACTCCACAGTCATCGTTGCGATACGTTCCATAAGCTCCGCTTCAGCTTCGGCGCAGCGAGACTTTGTTTCTTTGAGCAACTGTTTTGCGGCCACCAACTCCAGTTCTTTTTCTTGCAGCGAATTCTGCAAGAAGTCTGCATCACGATCATCTTGCTGCACTTCCCACTGTCGTGATACTGTGCATGCGCTTGAGAGCTCTTCAATGGTTGTCTGTAAGCGAGACCGTGACATCGGATCGTCTTTGTCTGTTGTTGTAGAAACGTCCGATAACCGCTGGAGTAAATCATGATTTTCCTGCTCCGCGTTGTTGATGAGGGTGCCCATTCGCTCAAGCTCCTGGCTAAGGGTATCTAGCCGTGATTCCAAGGATGTGGTGTGTTGGTAGGATCCCTGGAGCCGTCGAGCACTGTCCTGGTAAGCACGGTGAATGACGGCGAGGGAAACGACGACTTGTTGCATTTCGTTCTCCTCCGAATTTTCCAGCTCGAGTGACCGTGAGCGAGAAGTGGCAACATTCAATTGTTCGCTGAGATGATGATGATCACGGCTGAGAGAGTCTAGCTCGCGGATAAACCTGGCGTTTTCGGCCTCTAAGTTCGCTAGACGTGCAGTAGTTTGTTGGTTCTCGGATGTTAGGTTCGCCACCGTGGAAGACATTGCAGACAGCTCTGCCTCGTGGGCGTGCTCTGCCTGCTGCAACTGTTGTTGGATTCGTTCTGCCTCCTCTTCGGCCGCCTCCAATCTCTCGATAGCGTCATCTCTTGTCCCCCTTGCCTCGGCACAGTCTTCAACCATAGCTTCTTTTTGGGAAGCGAGAAGCTCGAGCTCCGACGTCATTTCTGCGATGCGCTCTTCGTGGAGCTTCACGTTAGTCTCCAGTCGACGAATATCGTGCTGATAATCGCCAATCTGGTCGGTGCAATGATCAATGCGTGTCTCGAGTTCCTTTATGCGGTCCTTGAGTGCCCGCACTACCTCGGATGGAGACATTGCCGAGAGCTGTTGAGCATGGAGGGTATTGTAGCGGTTTTGAACTCCAGCCAGAACCTCCTGCGCACGGGCAAGATCATCCTGCAGGCTTGTGATCTGAAGTGCGAAGGAGTTGCGCTCGGACTCGACATCTTGGTAGTTCTTCGTGACTGTGGCGAAGCGCTGCTCGGCCAAAAGGAAGTTTTGGTAGGCTTCTTCCTTGGCAGTCTCAGAGGCATTGGCACGTTCCATCATGGTAGCAACCTGTCCTTCCGCATCGGACAATTGAAGACGCAAGCAACTGCGTTCTTCGTCCGACTCTGAGAGTTCCTTGGCCATGACGTCAAGGTTTTGAAGAAGGATATGATGCTCGTGCGCGTTCGAGGCTAATAGTTGTTTCTGGTTGTCGATGACTGCGAGCGTGTCGTGTAGCTGGGCATTGGAAGAAGCGAGATTTACCGAGGACGTGGATAGACGATCCTCAGAGAGATCTAGGCGGGTTTGCAGGTTGGATATTACCACAGTGAAAGCGGTTGCGCATGAAGTTAACCACTTCATCCTGCGCTCCACGCAAGCGTTGGACTTATCCGTCTTGATGTCGTGCGCACCCCCCGTCAATTGACTTGTCAAGGACGCGATGCGGGACTGAAAACTTTCAGTAGTGATGCGGTATTCAACCTCTGAGAATTCAAGCGCGCGCTTGAGTGCATCGCGCTCGTCGCGCAACCGATCGATCGCCTGCAATAAAGTTTGGATATGATCTGCTAGGGAAGACTCGTCGGGAAACACTGGGACGCCATTCGGTCCTTGAGATTGAGATGAGGAATTTCCTGCATCAAGCGATAAGGGCTCCTTATGGCGGCGACGGGCTTCGAGTTCAGCCAGGAGATGCCTGTTGTGAACCTCACTTAAGAAAACCAAACATGAAAGGAACCAATGACTTACACATGCCTGGCCTCCAACTCTTCGATTCGACACTCATGAGCCATCAGTAATTCATGGCCCTCAGCTACCTCACGCTTAGAGGCTTCGTGTTGCCTGGCCAATTCTTCCTTCTCGTGAAGCAATTGATTCTGAAGATCTTCATTCCGGTGTACCTTTTCGCACTCCGCTTTCAGTTGGCTCTGCAGCTTTTGAATCCTAGCTTGAGTCGTTCGGTTGGCTTGACTTTCAGCGACCAATTTCTCCATGGCCGTGATCTTCGCCGCGTCTTCGTCGATCCTCTTCAGTAGTTCCTCTTCTCTTTCTCCGGTGTTATCTGTCATCCTCATCGATTCGAGTTCTTCCTCCTTCTTCTCCAGGATCGACAAAAGCTCCGAAATGCGTTTCTGGCCAGCTTTGTCGGTCGAGATGCGGGCGTTCTCTGCCTTGACTAAATCATCTTGGGCTTGAGTGAGCTTCCGCTCCAGCGCCCGAAGATTCGTATCTTTGTTATGCAGTTGGGCTTTGATATCGTTGAGCTCTTGTTCCACAGCTGGGAGACGGAAATTCGAGACCGAGGAGGAGCGGGGTCTGCCATTCTTGCGAGGGATATTCGAGACACCCTTCGCTTCATGTGTCTGTACAATACGTTCCAACTCGCGGACACGAGACTCGAGCGCACGCTTCTCACGTTGGATGGACTGGTGTTCTGCGCTAGTCGCTTGAGAGTGCAATGAAACTGTGTCAAGCGTTGACTCGAGTTCCCTTTTCGCGCGCTCCTCTGCTCTGAGTTTCTCTTGGGTTGACTGCAGAGCTAACTCAGAATTCCGGAGGGAAATGCGTTCTGTCTTGAGCTCAGAAGATCGAACTGAAACCTCTTCCTCCAAATGAAGAGCTCGTTCAGCCTCCTTACTTAGCTGTGATGGTGTTAATGGGGTCATCACACGACCAACGGGGAGACTTCCAACCTTGTAGACGGTTTCATTGAGTGTGGCTTGTAGCTCTTCAAGTTCCGCTTCGCGTCTCATAAGTTGGGTGCGTAACCCCGCATTCTCCGTGTCTAAGGTAAAGCTCGGTAAGCCTAAATGCAAATAACGATCTTATGATGCAGCTAACCCCGACTTGCGAGCCTGTCCTTCAGTGCCTGAGTTTCCTCTGAGATGTCATTCTTTCCGAGATCTCTGAGGGACATGGCTGGCGTTGGCCAAGGTGGCAAGCTTGCCAGATGGACGTTGTGGTGCTCCACTCAGGTACTTAGCACGATTGAACTTGTGGATCCAAACAATGCTACACACACTCGACGCGTCGGATCACGTGGTCGTGTTCATTCCCTTGATCAAAGCCAAAACCTCCGCTGCGACCCCCCAAGACGCCTGATATCCCCCCGCCCTGTAACGAAAACTATTAGCCAGCGCGATCTTTTTGTTGCAACCGCCGAGTCCCCACCCGAATCCATATGCATGCACTACCCGCATACTCCCATTTTCCAAACCTACCGCATCCCAAGGGACAAGACTGTGTGTGCTATCGAGAGGGAACTTGACAACCTCCGCCTCTACGCGTGCCCCTCCCTCCCTTGCTGGTCTTAATCCTACTTGATGCTTCAAAATCTTGGTGGCACCACTGTCCTTGAGTGAGGGTGCAACCTCAGCACAGTGCTCAAAGATGCGTCGAGCTGCATCCATGTCAAGAGAGGTATCCCAATCTCCAGACTGAAATGTTCCACCCAAAATAACAGTGTCTGCGTACTTTATTCCAGGACGTGGAATAAGGTATGTTGCTTCTCCGCCCTGCGTCGAGTCATCGTCTAACGATGTATTCAGTTAGCCGTGTTAGGAGCCCTGTTGACAAGCATACGCACCGCCCTTCACAGCCAAAAATTCTTGTATCTGGGGTGATTTTACCAAAATTGTCTGGCCACGTATTGGATATAACTTGACGTCTTCCACGCCAATGATAGATCTCGAACCTGTGGTATTAGTTATGACCCCTCCGCAATAATCTCCCATCCATGTTGCGCACCGAGAGAGGTGGCATTGACGAGAACGCCTTCTGGCCCGACTAATGACCGCAGCTCTTCTAAGCTTCTCACATGCCGTTTCTCAAAGGCGACCCCGCGAGACAACAGCTCGGACTTTAACCAGGGGATGTATTCCTGCGGGTTCACCGATATTGTATAAAACCCGACTCCAAACTCATATGGTTCCGGGATCTCAGATCGGTCGAGCTCGTGAAACTGAAGATTGGTGGAGTAGTGTTACTTGAATGAGCTTCCAATAGATACCGGCTTACCTCACGAACCAGTTTGCTCCACCATAGTTCCGAAGGGTCCCCGGCTCGCCTCACAAAAATCCTTGATGGTAGTTTCTAAGATGTGCCAATCAGTTTCGATCAAAGAAGTCGAGCACGCCACACAGACCTTGACCAAGCCAGTCGGAATCATGTCCCAGAATTTGTTACTTCACCGCACGAATCAGTAGACAAGTCGCAGTCATCAATGACCGGCGAGCTCACAAGGATTCAAGCTCCCAGTTATAGACCCGCCGATCCGTCGCCGCTGCTGGCAGAGGAGCCCAATTTGCGCCCTAGTTCCAGATGGGTTGGTAAGTGTGTATGGCTATCACATCAGGGAACGACATACAGCAAAAGGACTAGCCCATGCTTGCGAATCCATATCCTCGGGCATGTCTCGTGCCACGACTGTGAGCCTGAATGTGGCACCTAGATCTGTTGCAGCCAAGTATGCTACAGTTAATCCGATGACGCCAGCACCAAGCACAACCAAGTGCTTCTGAGAAGCCTCTACACTAGCCATGTTCAATGATGTGAAGGGGGGAAGATCAAGGGGCAGGTGCGACAGATCGATCCGACTCGGACCGATCGCTGGGATAATTTATTATTTATCGCGTACATGCACTGCAGTACAAGCAAAGGGGTAAAGAGTAAAAAGCAGCTTAGGTATCAATAGTCTTTCCAACGACGCTCAGTAGGTACACACACAGCCCTCGGCAGTGGAATGCAATCGATCAGATAAATCAACCCCACAGTGTGATTTTTCTCAATTGTAAACCATTGGCACCATCGCTTCGTGCCACAAATAGAGCGCCCAAGCGTGTATCTGCAACATGGTTGGCACGGAGGTCCAAGTGTTACAGAAAAAGTACCTACATCCGGATAAGTTCTCCCCTCCGCATGGTGCTGCAGATAAGCCGGCGCCTTCCAATGCAGCCATCATCTGGCCATACGTCCCGCAGAACAAAGCATCTGGCGTTTTGTATCCTCGGCTCTCATGCACTGCATTTCCATTTGAGTGCTTCTCAGGGCGAGTGGTATTACCAGGTGAACGACTCATGCCAGCATTAAGCACCGCAACGCTGATAGTTTGCTGCAAGTGGACTAGCTTTTCCTTGCGACTCATCCGTGGATGGTTGCATTCGGGAGGAAACCGGATACAAATTCCATGTGCTTCTGGAACGTCGGATTGAGGTGGAGGAGGAAGCGGCTTGGTGCTCTCGGAGTTGGCGCACCTAGGCTCGGCAGCGGAATTGTTGTTTCTTGAAGAGATGATAGGCGTAGGTTTGCGTTTGAAAAGAGAAGACGGTGAGCGCAAAGAAAAGGAAGGCAGACGCGGCGGGGGAGGTGCCTGAGGGCTGTCGATGTAACAAAAGGACGAGGTGGAGGATGACGGTGACGGTTGGGGTGGGGCATGGCGGGGAGGTTCTGGTACGCAAGAGACGTTTTCGAACTCGAGAACGTAGGGGATGCCGAAGGAGGTGAACTTGATCTCCCTTGTCATCTGTGCGCGAGAGAGACGGCCCTCGCGCCCGCCACGTTGTGCCTGGCCCCTAGAAGGAGAGAAAGATAAGCTGTATGCATTACATAATAGAATTCAATCCAACGGCCAAATAAGAGCGAGAGAGAAGCGCAGATATCAAGGGCGATAAATAGGAAAATCACCTTCTGTCGACGTGCAGTCTCGCTACTCGCTATCCCTATGACGTCAGACCATGTACCTTCCTTTCTGGGATTATCTGCTTCATTTTGCCACCTTTTTCATCGAAAATATAAACCGAGCGTCGTTATGCGCGCCACGGATCCGATAAAAGCTCGGCCCATCTCTTTCTCTTTCTTCTTCTTCTTCTTCTCTCAACATGCTCTCCGACTATTTCCCTCCCACCCCAGCTCCTTCAGACCACACAGATTCAGCCCAGCTACCAATGACACCCATTGCACCCGAACAACCCGTCACCACCGACGCCCATCTTCCCTCCTCTGCCCCTCCATCGCGTGTTACCCTTCATCTCGGCCATTTACCTGACAAGAGGGATATTAAAGCTCCATGGCCAAGAACCCCCTCGAGGGTACGCCTCTCCCCTTACGTCCCTGGACCCCCAAGACTGATTTTGCCAACATCTAGGTCGACCCGAATAACCCCCCTTGGCCCGCATTTCGTGGCTATCACGAATACTCCTTTGCCCATGCCACCATGGGCGTTCGCCTTCCAACCATATTGGGAAAGGCAATCGACGATGCTTCACGCACTCTCAATGAGCAGTCTGCCGAGGATCGCATCATCGACCTCGTCCAGTGTCTTGAAAGAATGGACACGCTCATGGCCGACTTGAGCGGGAATGCCAAGCTTAGGCCAATCATCGATGATGGTGAAGGCGACGTTGCCCTCTGGAATAAAGAAATTGCCAAATACTTCCAGGGTGAGCAATATCATCACACTAACCACTTGGTATTGACCCCTTCGTCCAGGTAAAGACTTTATGAACGCGCCTTGGCTGTTCGCCGAGGCGTACAAGTACCGTCGTTTGCACGAATGCTTTAGTGTAAGCAAGTACTGGAAAGACTATGACGTATTTTACCGCCAAAAAGTAAACCAATTAAATGCGTTCAACGAATACTGCTGACCATCGTTCGCAGTGCGACACATTTTCTAGGTCTGCAGAAGCTGTTTTTGAGCTCTCAATGCGCTTCGCGGATCCATTCAAGCAATCGGAAAACATCTCCGACCAGGAAAAGGCCGAAGCTGAACGGCTCATGTTCCTAGAATTGACCCAAGGTTCGTGTCCGGCGTCTCCAAATACCGTATTTTTAAAAAACTTTCATTAGTTTGTTTGTGGGGGAACTCTACTGACTTGTCATTGCTCATCAACATGACCGAAGAGCAAATCAAATCACTGCAGTCCACTGGTGGCGATCATCTGGCCGCGACGGAAAAGAACATTCTGGGAAATCACCTTAACCAGTTATGGGATACCTTTAAAGAACTTCGCGAGAAGACTGGTGGCCGCATCGATTTCGTTTTGGACAATGCTGGTTTCGAGTTATACTGTGATTGTGTTTATGGTACGCGTGGGGACCACATGATATAAATGACTGCCACTCATTGACCGGCTTGTAGCCGATTTCCTGATCCAGAGTGGTCTTGCGAAGCAAGTTAGGTTCCATGGCAAGCGGTACCCGTGGTTCGTCTCGGATGTCACCCGAAAGGATTGGGAATGGTTGATGAACACAATGGTATACGGACACCTCTTTCCCAAAGCAACCGAGGCGGAGAGAGAGTCACTTAGGCGCCTTGGTGCTCGTTGGAAGGTCAGGCGTTCCCCTGGCTGCAAGTTCTGTGATGCTGAATGTAGTCGTTCAGGAATACGAAAGGGATGGCAGATGGGTGTACGAGCAACATCCCTTCTGGTGCACGGGATACACATTCTGGGACCTGCACGGCGAAGCACCAGATCTATTCCTCCATCTTTCTCGCTCCGATCTTGTCTTCTTCAAGGGGGATTTGAACCATCGCAAGCTGACGTATGACTGTGCCGCTCCGGCGAGCACTCCTTTTGATATCGCAATTGGACCGATGGCTAGTGCTGCGGGTGCTCCAAAGGTGTGCAGTCTGCGAACTATCAAGAGTGATGTCGTGGTTGGTCTCGGGGATGATGGGGATAGAATTGCAGAGAAACTCGACAACAACGAGCCCGGATGGAAGATCAGTGGGAAATATGTGAGAGATATCCCTTGAAGTCCGTTAGATTGATTTCTGATAGACACGCTCGCCAGGCTGTTGTTCTGCTATCGGATGGTCGTCCAGGAGAGAAGGTCCGTTTTGCGTGACAGCGTCTCATATGCTAGTTGTTGGAAACTCGCGTGCGAGAGCGCTTAATCACCGGATGCGAAGTACACATGATACCTTTGTGCGTGGGTTCCGCATCATGTATTTAGTCTTCTGTTTCTCTTCCCTACTTGAGAACTCAACTATGTATGTAAAATGTTGTACAACGATATCGATCAACCCAATGTAAAGATTCAGACTTTGAACGAGCGACGCATCGTCATCAATAAGGATGCCTACCAGCATGGTGTAATGCTGGATTGCGACTGGTTGAAACGTGAATTGGTGTAAAAGGTATCCGGGTCCCGCGCTTGCCCGGGATCACATCGGATAAACTTGTTGAATCCGAACCATATGCTACTACTATGTATCAGAATCGGGCCTATACATGCCGTGACTCAGTCCCGAACCCAGAGCGCTAGAGTCCCAGCAAGGCTGAGCCAACGGCTAAATTTACTCAAGTCCAGCAAAACGTGGAATGTCGACGGTACCCTACCAACCCGGCCAACGAGGTGCATTTGTACTAATAGCGCCGAAGGGAGCGTTTTATTTTGGGTGAGGTCAACATCACTTCACGATGTACAGCACTTTGGTTCACTCAAAAGTATATTATAGCGACTTCGGATCCTCCGACTTAGTACATTGGGTGGACCTAGATCTAAAGTCCCTTAGCCAACGGGTATTCAGATATTATCATCTTTGGCTGACGGATCGGTTTTTGAACCCGGTCTGTTTGTGGAGATCGTAGTCAACCGTGCCTGTGAACGCTTCCCACTGACGCCGACAGAGTTTGCTGTTTCAACTTGCAACCGTTCCCACTACAAAATTATCAATACGTTTGCGGGGTAACGGGCGCCTTTCGTGATTGCGTGTTCATCACAACGCTCCACGAGGGTGATAGATCTGCACTCACCTTATCGCTTGTTTATAGCGCAACATCATACACAGAAGTCTCTGTCAGGCATGTATTCTTGTTATCTCTGGGTATTGGGTGTCTGTAAATCTATCCTCCTGGTACGTTGGTGCCGGGAATTTCAGGATTGGACCATGAATGTTGTAGTACGTCGTAGCCCACTGACATGTGGATCGACGCTTCTTGGAAAAGGTCCGTTACCTTTACCACAAATAACGGGCGCCGCGTGACCAACACCGCTGCAGTCTTCTTTTCTCGGGCCTGGGCATCACCATATGGTCTGCACATCAAGCACCAGGGAACCTCGATATGTTCCCTGTAGCGTGATATAAAAGGCTCGGGTAGGTGAGCACTGTCCTCCAGTCTTCTGGTCGACCATGTTCCCTACTGCGTCTTTGCTCACTACTTTGCTCCTCGCCCTTTCCATCGCGGCGACGCCCGTGGAGGTCCGCACTCCCCATGTTACCTTGCCATTCGCCAAGCGCGTCAACACCAGCGGTGGTGCCATCAAGCTCGTTGAGCATGACCAAGCTCGTGCTACTGCACTGAAGGAACGTGGTGCTGCCATTCAGAATGGCAAGCTGGATCGTCGCGCTACCAGCATTGCTGTCACCAACGAGGCCGTCTCATACATTGCGGCGGTCGGAGTTGGCAGCCCAGCGACCACTTGTATGTTATGCTTTCTGCATCGAGTTTCGTGACACTTATTCTCATGTGTAGACAACTTGATTGTCGACACTGGCTCTTCCAACACCTGGGTCGGCGCTGGTACGGCGTACACGCAGACAAGCACCAGCAAGAACACTGGCGAGCCTGTGGTAAGCTTGACCGAGACTTTCGACCGCAAAAGTGACGTTCACATCTTTCCATAGGAGGTTTCATACGGCTCCGGCTCTTTCTCTGGTCAGCCTCACAATTTTTTCCAAGGAGTAGCAGGGGACTGATTGCGTTTACGTTTGTGTAGGAGAGGAATGGACAGACACCGTCACCCTCGGTTCTGGTCTTACCATTACCGATCAGTCCATTGGTGTCGCACGCACCTCGACTGGATTTACCGGCGTTGACGGCATCGTTGGGTAAGAGGACTCTCTTCATCTCAAGCACGGTTACCGATCGTTCTCTAGTATTGGCCCTGAAATTCTGACTGAGGGTACTCTGACCGACGAGCCCGACACGGAGATCCCCACTGTCACCCAAAACCTCTACACTCAGGGGACGATCTCTGAAGAAGTTGTCGGCGTCTTCTTCGCTCCCACCACCACCGAGTCGTCGGAGAATGGTGAACTTACTTTCGGTGGCACTGACGCCACCAAATACACTGGCACCCTGACCTACACGTTAGTACCTAACTTGGGTCACTGGATAACATCTGATTGAATCATTTCCAGTCCTCTGACCACAACCTCTCCTGCCTCGTACTACTGGGGTATCAACGAGAGCATCACCTACGGCAGCACGACGATCTTGGCAGAGACCGCCGGTATCGTCGACACCGGTACCACCTTGATTCTTCTTGCTTCCAGTGAGTAAAACGTGCTGACTCGCGCTGACACAAGACTAAACTGGTGATAATAGACGCGTACTCGAAATACGAGTCCGCCACCGGTGCCACGTACGACGACAACACCGGCTTGCTCAAGTTCACCACTTCTCAATATGACGCCCTCGAGAACCTCAACTTCAACATTGGCTCTGTAAGCATCCTTGATGTTCTATCGAACAACCGTTCCTGATATCGCACCTCGAGGTCACATACGCGTTGACCCCCAACGGCCAAATTTGGCCACGGACGCTCAACACCTACATCGGCGGCACCAGCGGCTCGATCTACTCGATCGTGAACGACCTCGGCACGCCGTCTGGAGAGGGTCTTGACTTTATCAACGGCCAGTCGTTCATCGAGCGCTTCTACAGCGTCTTCGACACCACGAACTCCCGCGTCGGTTTCGCCACGACCAGCTACACGGATGCCACCACCAACTAAGTCGGGAGATGAGGAGATCTTGCTTCGATTTCTACGCCGTTTAAAATTTGGGTTTTGGTGTAAAGTAGACAATGAAATAAAGCGTTGTTCAATGCTCTCTTTTCGCGCTTGATCAAAATTGGTGTGCTGATATCACTAATCGACGATTGGTGCAAGTACTCCGGTGTTCCGGGAAACCCCTCGCCCATATAATTCTTCATCTTTCTCATGAGGGTTGACCAAGTTCACAAGGTCTTGGATACTATGGGATAGCTCTTGCCGATGATGGTAAATACAAGCCCAGTAATTGGATACACGGATCTAAATGTTACGGACAGATACAATGGTGGCTGAAAGTTGAGAGGGTAGTGTGGGAAGCTAGGCGGTCAAGCATGAGCAACGCAAATGATATCCGGACATGGAACAACGGGTTCTTGTCAGTCTACATCTTCAATCCATTGTCCGGGAAAAGATGGTGAACCGTGAGAGAGCACCTCCGGACGGACATTACGATTACCCCTTCCCTGGACGTGTTGAGAGCGCGTTGAGTAACTGTCGCTACCTCCTCTGGAAGTACCAGCACCACCTCCGAAAAGAGTATGAAAGAGACCTCCACCGCGACCTCTATCAGAGTTGCCGGGTGACCGCGGGCTCGTTCCCAAAGAAGGATTAGGGGGACTAGAGCTTGAGCTGCCTCCAGAAGGCCCTCCTGGGGAATGGTGTTGTGGCTGAGCGATCAGAGCGAACCTATACGCCAAGAGTCATACAGGGCTTTGAAACACGAGAGACGCTCAATGCGAACCTGCAAACTGGGCAGGTGCCACTGGATTTGAGCCAAGGAAGAATGCAACTTTCGTGGAACGGGTGCTTGCAAGGCAGCGTAACCACGACCAATTCGTCGGGGTCTTCTGCGTGTAAGTTGAATGATTCTTTACAAACGGCACAATCTCTTTCCAAAAGCGGAGCTGCATAATACATTAGCAATGTGTGTGAATACCAAAGATATGGAAACACGAACAGCCTTGTGTGAGCACCTCTCTTGGCAAGTTGCCGGTTATTTCTTCTGTTGCGGGAACTGGTCTTCCAGCCGTGGAATTCTCGGCAAGTTGGGTTAATATTTGGTCCAGAGCTTTAGGAGTGTCAGATGCGGCAAGGGAGAAAGGAAAGGAGACACCCACCTTCCTGGTTAAATACGTAATCACCCCATCGGGCTGATGGAGGCATACCTAGTATCTCGGCAAAGGGATCGCCACGGCCATGGTTCGGAGGTTCACGACCGAACAAAGCCAGGAGATACTGAGCCATTAATGGACCAGTGATGTCGCCGGGTGTGCGCATGTTATTGGCGTTGTCGGATTCACGGCGTAGAAACCTGAAGTTAAAGTCAAGTTTGATTGAATGGGGGAATATGGAAACGAGGACGGACTCGAATAAGGTTGGCACGGCACGCTCTGGCTGGGGGGGTGAGCGCCCGAGTGTGTTGGAGCCTCCAAGGATGAAGGTTCTGGTACTTCCTCCGCCGGGACCACTGTGGAATTCAAAGTGAAGGCCGGAGGTCGGCTATGAGAGTGGATGTGAACGGAGGGTATGAGGAAAAATGCGGTACATACAGAGGTATCTTGTGCGCGTTGTGTGGGCGGGGAGCGAGGACGAGGGGGAGAGGAGCGAGTAGAATTGCCGGTAGATCTCCAAGAACCTAGATGAAACGGATTAAGCGGACGAATGATGAGGACAAGGAGAGATAGAACCCGAACGGAGAAATCCTTCGAATGCACCGGGGAGATCATCTGGGATGTCGAACGTGTCGGGTGCGTGATTATGAAAATCCCGAGGGTCATCAGCCGGATTCTCAAGCTGTCGTTGGGTTAGAATGGGCAGATGGGGCGAGTAAAGAGCGCACCTTTTCGACAAACGAGCCACGACAGGAAGCGCATATAGGGTCTGGTGTCTGTAACGGATGGATACCAGAATGGCGCGGAGAGGAAGAGAAGAACAGACCATCAGCGGGCGCATCTCTGCATTGCACTGCGGTGTATGTGAGCGAGATAAAGTGAGGGATGAGAGAGAGACTCGCTTCGTGACAGAACCACAGTGGCTCTCTGGAGGACATGGCCGTTTCGATGTGGACGATGGGCGTGCGGAGAGAGGGCTATGACGCCACGGGGCGGAGCCGACTTGTTGCCTTTCTTGGTAATCGGCGATTTCCGGATCTCCTTTGGTGAGTGCCTCTTCCTCGTCTCTGGCTGTCGGGATGATCTGTGCGATTGTTCCCTATTATACGACTCTCTCCAATGAGATCAACCTCTGGGTTTATCTGGACCTCTCCCAGAATCCCCGCTCACCCTTTGTCACCAGGTATGCTTGCTCTCACCCCACTCGTTTTGGCCCTCTCTGCCCTCGCACTCCCCGCCCAACACGAGCGAGACTTTCTCGGCCTGCTCGGCGACGACAGCGACACGTCCACCACATTCCTTTCCCCCCACCATACCCTCAAGACCACCACCACCTCCTCGGCGAGCCCGTCTGTGAAATCAACCCTCCAGTCCTCGGTAGAACAGCCTAGTCCCACTTCCTCTGCCGAACCCACCACCGTCAATACCGTCATAGCCTCGACGCCGTCTATCCTCCCAGCGTCCGCGGAAAGCAACACCGACCACTCCAGCAAAACATGGCAGATAATTGGCATCGCCATCATTGTCGTCCTTTTCATCGCCACATCTATCACATGCGCCATGTTCTTTGACCGTCTTTGGAGATTTCTCAAGGACGTCATCGGTTGCACGTCCCGTCCCCCTGCCTCTGAGGAATTCATCCCCGACTGCGACACCAGGTCCCTCTCGCCTTCCCTCGACGACTGGAACCACTGCAAGAGCGACGAGGCCGCGTCTATGTATCCCACACGAGCACGGGATCTGCCATGGAATACGCTACACCGACACCCCTCTCGAAGAAACGACCCTCCTCCCCCCGCCTAATCCATGTCATCAGCGTTGTGGTCGGCTGGCCGAACTCGCAACGCATACATCCTATCAGCCACCCTCTTTAGAATATTCTACCGGGATTTTTTTTTCCAAATAGTCAGAGATGAATATCCCCGCTGCGCCAACCGTGCACACGGCCAGGGACACGTACAGTCTTGTCCTTGCCGGAAGCGCTGTCGAGGGCATGAGCATGATAGCCGCTCCTGTACACAATGTACCTTGCTTTTGTACGACTCCCATAATGTCCGGTTACGAGCAGAGCGTTGTGAATATACCGAGTTTTGACGTCCTTGCGCCTTGCCCGACGACATGAGCGTTCGAGACAAAATGTTTCCCGATGAGGAATTCAAAGTCAGGTCAATCTATCGCTCATCATGTTTACTGGTCTGGCAAGCCTTTTCACTCTTTCATTGCATGAGCCGACGTGCTCAATGTCATCTAGATCGAGCATCTTGGCACCATCTCTTCCCTCCATCGAGATGCAGGGGGGTGCACCCTTACAATATCCGACTCGGCGCCCATTCTGAGTGACTGTCACATTGGCGATTCGATAGCAGTCAATGGTGCATGTTTGACTGTCACCGAGTTCGACAAGGAGCAACAGGGTGGTTACTTCAAGGTATGGCTGGCCAACGAAACTCTCAGTAGAACCGATCTGGGTGCGGATGCATGTTGGCAGTCGCATCACGTTCCATTTTGACGTGCTTTTGACAGGTGACCGCACAACCGGAGAGCAAGTGAACCTCGAGCGGGCCATGCTTGCGCATGTGAGGTTTGGTGGTCATTTCGTGCAAGTAGGTGCGACGCATGACGTGACTCGACATTTACACTTACTCGGGATAGGCGCATGTCGACACCACCGCAATCATCATTCGGCGAGAGCATGACGGCGATTCCTTGCGCCTGTGGTTCCAGCTGCCCGAGCCTTCACTCATGCCATACCTCATCCCGAAAGGCTATGTCGCGATCGATGGCGCGTCCCTCACCCTGACCGAAGTGGACGACGCCCAGCGGATCTTTGGTGTCATGCTTATCCAACACACCCAAGAAAAGATTACACTTGCAAAGAAGGCTGACGGTGCGCGTGTTAACATTGAGGTGGACATGGTAGGCAAGTACGTTTGGAAGAGTGTGAATGCTATGTTGGGTGGCGGACGGGAGGACAATATACGCCGACTGGTGGAGAATGTAGTCGGAAAGGAAAACTAGTGTATGTAGCTTATCAACCGAATTTAGTGGTCTCTGTCACGCTCTTCCACGATGGACATTAATATTCCTTTGCGCAAAGTGAGTTCACTCAACTACTCGACGCCTTTCCTGTCGACCTCTCGCTACAGGTAACTGCAAGGGTCGACTTCAAGGCTGCCCGCGCCCAATCCAGATCGAGGCCAGCTTCTCCCACAAAGCAGTCTCCGACCTCCTCCCTTTCGCCTCCCCCCTTCCATCCCAAAGCCAAGGTCACCAGTAACGCGTCTCTCCGGAAACTGTCCAGCTCCAGCTCTCTAAGCACCTCCCGCCCCAATAATGTCTCCGCTCCCGCTCACTCCAGACCCGGTTCGCCGCTACGGCCGTCCCGAATGTTGTCAAATGGGGCAGAACCAAGTAGCAAAGCTCGTGTTACGGCCAGACCTACTTCACGGTCTGGAATGAGTCCAGTCCAAACACATCCGACAAGCCTAGAACCCCGTCAGCGTGCGCTCACCACCGCGTCGGCCAAGCTCAAGCTACCCTATTCCGAGGAGAGACCGCGAAGTGGGAGTGTGATTGCACTCCATCACGCGCTTTCTGTCTCAGACCTCAATACGTCCTCTTCCCCAACGTTACCTCCGCCATCACCTTTGATTGAACCTCCTTTTGTAGACATTAGCCGGACGAATACCCCACCAGTACTGGCTCCAATCAAGATCAAGTCGAAAGTCACCAATTTCATTAAATCAACGTCAGCGAATGCAGGGGACCCAGCACTACGACCACTGTCCCCACCTTATGCCACAACGCGTCCGATACATGCCCGTTCTAGAGCTCCCTCCATAACCACGTTTTCTTTGAACGACCCACCACCTTTAGCGATTTACCCAATCACGACTGCGTCCCCTGCCGCCAACCCCCACCGCTATACACCTCGACGTGCACCATCACCTGCTCGTCCTTATACATCTCCCACCTTTTCAAGCGAACATTATTCTGCAAAGAAATCGTCCCTAGTTCCCAAAGTAGACCCTGCCTCGGTCCCCCTACCCCCACATTCCCCCCCAATATCTGCACTCTCACTCTCTTCCAAGTCGTCGGTTTCGAAAACTTCCGTATCTCCTAATAGCGAACAAATCACTGACAACCAACTCTCTAATGTCGTGTCTCATATCAAACGCCACAGCATAGAATGGATCGGTCAACCCAACCCACTCTTTCCACAAGCAGACATCAATGCCCAGACGAAGCGGGATCGCAGTCGTTCCAAGGAGAGGAGTCCTCGCGACCCTCACCGACGCGACAGTGATACAGAATCGGAGGGTTCTGAGCGACAGCTCAGGGCCGAGGCAAAGACCAACCGCAAGGTTCGTTACACAAGACCTCTCTTTTGCGAGGTCTGAGGAAAGCGTTTCCACAGATTGCAGACCTGGAAATCACGAATCGTTCTCTTTTGGCGATCAACGCATCTCTGGAAACGACGAAAAATCGACAAGCGAAAGAGATCCGCGATTTGCGTCGGAAATTGAGAGAATCGAGGCTCATTCTCCCACCGCAGACATACCAGACTGTTACGTCTGCGTCGGAGGACGAGGATGAGGAGGACGAGGATAGTGACGTCGAGGAGGGGGCAGACGAAACATTCCAAAGGGTCAGGGGTCTGATTGACAGTCTCATCGAGTCTGGCAAGAGGGCTCTTGAAACACGGCCGGAAGACTTTCGAGCTAGTCTGGCAACCAAAGTTCTCAATGCCGACGAGCTGCGCTCTTGGCGAGATTCTGGGCAACGCACCTCGATCAGAAATGGTCTCGTGGATAAGCAAGATGCAGATGACGTGACTATACACAATCGTCCATCCCCTGTGGTCGTAGCGGTACCAGACAGCGGTAGCACATCCTCAGTGGAAAGTGACGGGGAACTGGCTTCAGACACTCGAGGACCTTCCGCATTGCCTCCCATTACCATTACGCATTCTTTATGATCTGCTCCTGTCACGCACTCTCACCATTATAGACCACACACTAAAGTTAACTTTGTATACCCTTTATGATTGAAATATCCAGGCTCCTATGCCCATGCCACGAGCATTCTTATATCTAACTAAATAAATAAATCGGAATGCGTCTGGAAACCCATGGCAGACGTCATCGAGCCCATCAATCTTCACTCATCCGCTGCGCCCGCTTAGCGAGCTGCCAGTGCATCGTCAATGACCATCATTCGCAACGGCATGTTGCAATATACTCACCGCTGCAGCCAAGTCCATTTGACCAGTCGGCGGGGTCGGCTTTGCGGCATTTACCCTCTGTGCAGTTGCGTTGCCAACGGGAGGCCTGGCGGCTGTGGGAATTGGAGGTTTACCCGGAGGTTTGACAGCACCAGGTTTCGCGGCGACCGGTGGTGGAGCTACCTTTGGCTTCGTAGCAACTGGCGGTGGTGGCTTTGCCCCGAGCGAACTCGAGGGTCGAGAGCTTGCTGGGGTAGGCTCCCCTGAGCCATTCGCCGAACCTGGCGGCTTCTTCCAAGGAGTCGCAGACCCATTCGAGGGCGTGAGGCCCGGGAAGACTGCAATTGGCTTAGCGGATGCATCTGCCCTCACGGGCTTGACCGTCACTGGAGCCTTGGGAGCAACTGACGAAGAAGACGTGGTAGGAGCCGACGGTGGAGGTCTACGAGCTGGTGGTAGTGGCGCGGCAGGCGGCGCTGGTAATTTCTTGGGTACCAGCTCAAGATAGTTGTTGGGAGCCCATCCTTCTTCGCCGTCTTTCTTGACCAGCCACCAGCCGTTGTCGTCCTTCTCTACAAGTTCCACGACATCATCCTTTTGAAACGTCAGCTCTCCTTCCTGTCCTTGGAAGGCAAACTTGGCTCGGTACAGCTCGACATCTGGCTCTTCGGGAGGTGGTGGTACGGGAGTCTTTGCTGGCGGCGGCGGCGGCGTTGGAGCGGATTTTGCATTAGATAAAGGCTTTCCGGGCAAGGGTTGAGCAGTGGGTTGAGGTTTAGATACGTTCCTTGGCTTCTGCAGTCGTATGTTATCATAAAATCTTTTTATACAGCTACGACTCACATTAGACGGGCCACCCGCTCGAAGTAGCTTCCCTTGCGTGATTGGTCTGACAACACCTTGTTTTCTCTTGGCACGAGGACGTGATGTGCTGTTGGGAGGCTCGCCAGATGGAACATGAACAGTGTGGCTCTTATAGACATCGTCTCTCAGAACCGTCTCGTCCTTGATGAACTGGATTTGCGCCTTCTTCTCCTTCTTCTTCGCATATTCAATCCTGGTATCCGTGAATACATAATCAGCGAGTGATAAGTCCTTACTCACGCCGGCCCGGCCAGAACGCTAATAGAAGCCTGCGTTAGCTGGAGAAGGTTGGCGACAAACTCAGTCTTGAAGTAACAATGCAGAACAGGATCCCCTTCTTCTGATGCATTGCAGTTCAAGACCTGATCAAAGTAATGAGATAAATTGTGACAAGTAAGGAATATACTCACTAGCCAGTCGTCTCGTAGGTTTGACAATGAAATACTCTTGATCGTAATTAGAGGTATCTTGCGTTCAAGTGAGGTATGTATTTGTCCATTGTTGAGTGTCGTCATTGCAATGTGCACAGCTTTGCTTGTCTAATAACGCGTGAACCAAAGACACTGGTTCAATCTTCACCATTCGCACGTACCACAATCAAGAAACGCGGGCTTGGTTTACTAGATCGTCCAAACTTTGAGACTAGTAACTGTGCTTTCGAGCTGAATGTTACTTGATCGGCTTTACAGGATTTTTGAGTAGGCAGTGCGGCGACGAGTCAACAAACTGACCTCCAAGTCCACATGCATTCCGCAATTCTGTACCAAGGGCATTTTTACCATTGAGGTCTAGATAGTCGCCCATGAATCGCCGATAGCTAAGCAGACTAAAGCGCCTGCGTTCTTTCCTCCCTGCCAGAACTTGGTGCCCATATTCTCTGACTTTGGCGTACTCGATGCTCTCTTTGTTGTTCTTCCAGAAACGTTGGATTCGTTTGGCACATTCGTTCTTGTATCGCCAATAATTCCGCCAAGCCCGTTGGATGCGAGCAGCCATGTTATGCCAGTAACGGTCGCGCATCGTTTCCAGCGCAAAGAGCTGAGATAACATTGATAAGTATCAGGAAGAGACTATAGTCAGAACGTACTGTCTCGGGATTCTTGATAAATGCTTTTGTGACACCCATCTGCCATTCGTCCTTGGCGATTCCGGTATCTTTAAGGATCTGTTCACACCCAGACTTCGCGTTGCCTTGCCAGGTATATTCACCAGCATAAGATGTCGACTGAGATAGGAGGTAGAATCGCTCGACCATCTTTTCGAAAGTATTCCGGTAGGCGAAACCTGCACGACGAACACGGATGTTTTCTTGAAGCCCGAGGTATTTAATTTGGTGAAGGATTGCCTTGGTATCATATTCAGTCGAGCTACGATTCTGGTTTGGCTTAATCGTCCGAATATATGATGGTTGGGCTTTCATCAGATTATCAACAAGCGCACCAGCTGAGACCTGGGAACGTTAACCACTCGACATTACTATTTGACAGGGCAGGATACTTGCCTTGATCCTGTCCCCCGCCGTTGGCGGTCGCTTCTTGCTGTTCGGATCCGGCCTATCTGGGAATAAGGTCTGCAGAAAATGATTGCCGCTGCTACCTATGAGATCGAAAAGATCCTTGACTAAGGCATCCTTGTTCTTATCCGTCATGCCCGAGATGTTGTACATCACGTCTCCAGCATAATGCTTCACAAGAAATTGCGCTCCACGGGCATCGAAGTGGGGATTGGAAGATAACATAGCTGTACGTTGTACAAAGCTATTATCGGCAGCAGCGGGATCGGCGTGGGCAGTGGCACAAGCGTCATTGAGTGCGGCGAAAATTCCTGGGGGTTTGCGTTCCTCAATGAGATCGCATACAATTTTGTTGTTGAAGTAGTTGATAGGCGTCCATTTGATCTGCTCCCTGACGTATTCCTCTTGCTCGGTCTTGAGCGTCAACTCGATAAAGATCTGCTGAAGTTTCTCGTTTACATAGTTGATGCACAACTGCTCGAATGAGTTGTCCTTTGGTTGCAAAACCATACATCACCGGTAATGGCAACGATGGAGATCAACATACCTCGAAAATCTCGAAACCAAAGATGTCCTGCGAAATAGTCACGAAAGTTGATCAATCAAAAATAAGCACCACGCGCCAATATCCCGATGACTTGTGTGGTGGCACTCCTTGGCTTCATTGAGATATTGATCCTTGACACTATCCACTCAAAAAGATTGTTGTAGATCGCCTTTGCAAGAGCATCTCGGACCGCCGTAGCCTGAGCTGGGTTTAGAGGGACGTCATAAATCGATCCCCGACGCCCGCCTCGTTGCGTCTCGACCACTTTGGTGGTGAGAACCTTCTGAACCATGGCCGAGTCCACCTCCATTAGGTACGCGATGAAATCTGTCACGCCTTGGTCAGCGATACTGGAGTTTCCATCATCCATTTCTTGAAACTGAACGTTTCCGAGCCAAAGGACGATAGCGAGCATTCGGAATATCTCGCTCTTTTCCTGCTCGCTTAGCCCAATAGTTCGCATGGCATTCTATACCACCGCCAAGATCTCAGCATTGCTGGACAGCGGAATACGGGAACAACGCACGAGTGTGTCTGCATAGTCTTCCGCATCGTTTATGCCCTGCACTTCAAGACAGTTGCTCATGCTCGTGTACGCATAAGACTCGGGACCCTGAAGGCCAAATTGTTCTGAAGGACGAGTGAGTGCTGTTCAATCGGGTTTCATGATGTGTACCTCGTTGTTCATCGGATGCAGCTTTGGTGAACTGGTAGAAGATGTGAAAGTTTCGTTCGTTCTCTACTTGGCCCACGACACGCCCTTTCTCTAGTAGGTAATTAGTGATCTGCGCACCGACAGGTTCGCCATGAGTGTTGAACATGATCTCTAGATATTTTCCCTGGTGAATGATTAAGCATCAACGGCACTAACCACATGCAAGAAACGTCATACATGACGACTTGAATTATTGTTGCGAAGGGTTTTGGCGCAACCGAAACTCTCCAACAGCGGGTTGGTAGCTAAGACCATGTCTTTGATTTCCTGAATATTATTATCCTGGCCACCGGACACCGCAGCTATGTACTGCATGATACGTTTCGCAGCCTCTGTCTTGCCTGCACCTGATTCGCCTGAGATGATGACGCATTGGTTCTCATGATATGCATTCATGTTATAATAGGCAGATTCAGCGATTGCGAAAACATGGGGTGGGACCTCGAGTCGGTTCTTGCCTTTGTACTTGTGCAGCGTCTCGTCCGTGTAGATGCCGAGATCTAAGAGGGACGGTGAACAGGAAGGGAGATGGAGTTCGCATCACCATACCTCTAAATGGATTCACGGAGATCAGAACACCACCGATGTAGGTATAGATTTCGCCATTAGTCCAGCGTTTCTGGAGGTTGTCGTTGATGCTTTCATTGCTGATGGTTGTGAGAAGGGTCATATCGGACACGCCGACCTGCTTCTTTTTGAAGCCTTCTTTCCAATCTGCCTAATGAATGCTGAGTTGAAGCGAGTGCCAGTGGTCGACGGGGTTCTGGAAGTACCTTGGCAACTTTCGTGGCACCCGTCTTGGGCGTCGCAGCTTTTTTGCCCGCCTTCTTGGATATAGCCTGCAATGATGGTTAGCATCAGACATGCCCGCGCTGTCCGATTCTATTGCGCACCATGATGACTGGGTGGAACCTGTGATAGACCCCGAAACCGCCGGGATGATTATAGTAGGGGTGTCGTCGGGGTCCTTCGTATGGCTGCGGCTGGCTGCGTAAGTATATGCGGAGACACTTGACGTGTGCTCCTTGCACCACCACCACCACCACCACCATGGTCAAGGCCTCTGACATCGTTCTCATCCTCGTCCGTCAACTTTGCTGTTACTACCGGCTCCTACTTATGCTTTATAGGTCGCAATCATCTTCCCTCCCGCAGCTGCAGCGTTCATCACTGGATGTAGCTGTGACTTGCTCATCAATATCTGCTTGACCATGTGAGCGCCTCGTATTTTCTCAGTTCCACACTCAACAGCAAGCGTAGCCTTGGTTACTTTCCCGGCCATATCGTAAGTCGAGTCGCTAGTCCAACTCTGTTACCAACCCGACATTCTGCTAGCACGCGTTCTGGCTCATTTATAAGAAGATGCAAGCGGAAGAGCGCTATGGCCAAGGAGGATACATATGTGCGTACACACCATGCTAGCTCTGATTTTGCTTGATAATCCCCGTAGACACTGGCAGTGGCCAGTATCAGCCTCTCAATAACCAAGCATACCCTACTCCCCCCGGTTATGGTTCCCTTCGCGCTTAATCATGCAGACAGTTGTATTAGGAATTGTATGTGTACCTGTCTATATCTTGCCATGTCCTCTTTGGTCTCTAGACCAACTTTGTGAGAATCATCATATGCTCGAAATCTGTGAGATTCATGGATTTGTCCGGTGATGTGGAGAATGCCTCTAGCATTTCTAGTATCTTTGGGGACGTGCGTTAAAAGGGCCAACGTTGAGGGTGGTGCACCTACTTCCTCTGTCTTGAGGTTCTCCTTGAGCAACTCGGCGACGCGAGCGATGTCCCTGATCATGATCCGTTGATGATCTAGTTCGTGGTCCGGAACGTGGGGGAAGAATCTACTAAATTCCTGTCGGCATTGAGTCTTCTGGGGCTCGGTCAATTGTCTTGAACTTTCCGCTCCCGAACTCTTTGTGCCAGCGGTCCTTGGAGGAGCCTTCCGCGTCTTCTTTGCGCTCCCAGCCGTACTTGGCTCCTCATACTCGTCGCTCGAGGCTCCCTCGGTGTCACTAGACATTTCTTCCATCTGATACTGGTCGCTGTCTGAACCACTGTCCGCGCCCATTTCGACATCTTCATGCGCGACCCGGTTTTCTCCATTGCTCCCATCAGCATGCTCCCCCTCGAGCAACGCTGCACATACCGCTCTCCAATCCTTCCTGCTGATCCGGTCGTTCTGCGTGTTCTGCGCTCCCCAGCCTGTCGCGGCATTCTTGAACACTCCCATGATGTCGTCATCAGGAAACAAGTCCAAGAGGCTTAGAGCTCGGGGAATTTCTGACAGGGGAATGTGGGCGGTAGAGGAGTTCGAAGGAGGGTCTTCAACGATGAACCCGCCAGGCTCATGTTGGGATGGCCCAGGTTCTGAGCCCCCAACAATGAAACCACCGGCGGGAATCTCGGACTGTGATTGCCACAATTGTGGTCCAGATGAAGCTATAGAATCGAAAGCACTGTCAATACGGTGTCTGAGATGAGCGGGGAGTGCTACGAAAGACGGGTCGTCTTCGTTGCTGATGAGTGACATTGTCCATGAGTAACTTCCATATAGGGTTGGATTATTAGCTAGACAGCGCTACAAGTTTCTTCTTGACCTCGGCTGCAGATCCAAGCACGTCTTGCGCCAAAGCCCCCAGTTCTCCTTTCAACAACTTTTCAAACACAACGAGCAATCCTGCTCTCCCTACCTCATCCTTGAGCGTATCCCGATGTGACGGGCCTTGAAGCTTTGACAAGAGATTACGAATGCAAACAACACCTCGATGCACAAGTCCCGGGTCACCGGCTCCTACACTGGTGTCCTCGTCCACTGCATCATCATCGGCTTCAACATGGACGGTAGGGTCAATGAGCTTTGCCAGCACAAGAAATGCTCTGTGGCGTTCCGTCTGGAGTTCGAAGATGGCCTCACATGCTGTTTGCATACCCGTTAGCATCGCCAAAGCCCCTGACGCAGCGAGACGTGTAGGCAAATCCTCAACATCAGACATGGCGATCAGGACATGAATTTTTGACTTGGATGATCCGTCCCGTGACGTCGGCCGCGCCGTTTCGTCGTCTGCTCCGGCATATCTTTCAAAGACCTGCTCTGACCCTGCAACTAGATTGCAGATGAGCTCAGTGGCAGCTCTGCGCATGAGGGTGTGGTCTTCCAGCATTAAAAGCTCGACCTTGCTCAGAACGTGGGGAGTATTCGCGACACGAGACGCAAAAGTTGGCCCATGAGATGCAAGATTCGTGAGCGCCATCAGAGCTTCAAATTGCTGGAGCATGCTTGCCGATGGGTGAAGGAGCAGTTGTGACAAGGGTCGGATTGCATCAAGTACATTACCCTCGTTGGGGCCAAAGACTTGAATCGGTGGTGCGGTAATGGTAAGCTTGGCGAGTGCCTGGGTGGCTGGAAGTGCTTCTCGGGGAAGTAAATCCGGAGATGATGATGCGGATTGAATGATGCGAGTCAGCGTCTTGGAACCTCCACCTCTCAAGATCTCTCCTCTATTTTCCTTGTTTTCTGCGAGGCTTAGAAGTACCTGACCGACGGACGACCGAATCCCCTGACTATCCAATCCAGATGCCGTGGCCAGCACGTCCAGTGCCCCACTACTGATGACGCTATGACACCGGACCTGGACTTCTCGTTCAGATTCGAAAGGGTCGGGTTGTTCTTCAGCACCCTGCTTGCCTGCCTGTTTCCCACTCTCGGCCATCCGTCGCAGCTTCGCAATCTGTTGCTGTTCCTGACTCAATCGCGGTCTGTATGCACAAAGATTGGACAAGATCACGAGAACCCCGTAGATGAGTGAAGAATTATTCGCCACGTCCACTGCAGCCTTCCGTTTTGGAACGAACGAGAAGAGTCGCTTTAGGAACGTGTTGTTCGCCAAATTCTTCTTCACAGATGGGTTGACGCTAAGGTACGCCAACCCTTCCACGGCTTCATTGAGACAGGCTCCGATGTCCTTGCTATTCATAATCAAGTCGCTTAACTGGGCTGCACGAGCGACGTCTTCTCGTGCTAGCACCCTGGTAGTGGTTGATCCGCCAGGAGCAGCTACTGCATCGTCAGAGGAACCCTGCGCTAGTTTAACAATTGCGAGGAGGGCTACTGCACGCAAGGCATCGTCGGTAGGCTGGGAAGACTTCTTTTGAAGCCAGGCAATAGATTCATCGGAGAACAGCTGACGACAAGTTTTGTGGCTGCTCGCTTGTGCATACAGACGAGCGAGTTCGAGTGAAACAGGTGAAGATGTGGTCATTTCAAGAGTACTAAGGAGATCGATAAAACCGTCTTCTGTGAAGATCTGTGAAGCCGATTTCCAGTCGACCTGAAAGAGCGCACAGTGGAATGTGATAGCTGCAAGTAAAGCATCCTCCCGGGATTGCGACAGGTTGCTTGCAATTAGGGGTTGGAATGCGCGAAACAGAGCGAGTGTGCCTCGGTCTGGCTCGTCTCCTCCGGCCTGATTTGTCTCCGCCAAATTGGATACCCTAACACCCTGACAGAACGCGGAAAGTATGAGGTACGCCTTTGAGCGCGAGGAGGCGGGTTGAGAGGGCACAAATGAGGCCACGATATAGGATAATTCGTCGGGGAGTAGCGAGGATGGGTCCTTGGACTTGGCGAGTAAAGCATCCATCTTGTCTGAGCTCGAAGCCATGATGGTAGTACTCAATTGTCCAAGATCGGAGTCAACCGCAATCCATCTCAGCACCCATGAGTGCTACTCCAATATCCACCCATGGCGCCAGAAATGCTACGATCGATTCTAACCACACAGTTCTATTCAGACTACCCAATGGTGAAGTGCGTAGTATCAAGGTCGAGAAGGACTCGTAAGTCAATGTTTCGGGCATAACTATATTATATCTAACACAACATCCCGCAAAGGATCGTATCACTAGGAAGGGTGGGCTCGTTCCCTGCCAACGAACTCATTGGACAACCGTATGGTTTTGCCCATGAAATACACGAAAAGAAGCTCAAACGTTTGCCTCCTCGTACAATGGACGACATTGGTTGGTAGGTCGCTGTTCATTCCTCGAACAACTTCGCTAAGCATTTGATGGTAGAGGAAACGGACGCGACGAACGAGCTAATTAACGATGGGGAGTTTGTTCAACCATTGACCCTCGAAGAAATCGAAGCGCTCAAAAAGTCCGGGGTCCATGCTTCAGTATGTTCATGTTGTGCATCGTAACAAACCATCAAAGCGAGCCTAATGGTGCCCAGGATATCATCAAGGCTCAAATTGAACAACACGCGAATTATTCCCTGAAGACGGAGTATAGCAAGGACAAGTATAGGAAGCGGAAGGAGGCAAAGTGAGTCACCGAAACAAGAGTAGTAAGTGCTACTGTGTAGTGACATTTTCCATAGGTATTCGAAGAGCTTCGAGACGATTGAACCCACGATGTATAATATTTGTGAATACTGGTTCAGAAAAGATCAGAACAGGATACGAGACATTCGTCCCGACTCTCTCTCTCAGATGCTGAGTTTGGCCAACGTGCGCCCGGGTGGACGCTATATCGTAGTTGACGATGCTTCTGGGCTGTTAGTCTCATCTGTTCTCGACAGGATAGGATGCAAGTAAACCTCGTTCCAATCAACTACGACATGTTAACTCCTTTCCAGGTGAAGGACGAATAATCTCAATAAATGATGCTGACTCGCCACCTGCATATCCCGTACTGACCCTGATGAACTACGAGAAGGACACTCTGACGTCGGTTTTGTCAACCCTTAACTGGGCTACTGCCCAAGAAGATTATACCCCTGGTAAATATCTTCTGTCCACGATCACCGCAAATTATTATTGCATGTCCTCAGTAGTTGCTCCACTTGAGCCCACATCAGGACGCATACGTTCCGAGCGCCAACGTCTACGCCTCGACAAGCGAAAATCAACTTCAGACGCACTAATGAACACCCGGCAAGAGCTGTTTTCAGGAGAATTCGACGGGCTCCTAGTCGCAAGTGATTACGATCCACTCGAGGTTGTAGAGATGCTGTCGCCCTATTTATTTGGATCTGCTTCAATTGTTGTGCAAAATATGTTCCTCCAGGTACTCTTCTGCTTCTCGCTCGGACGTTGTCACTTATCGGACCGTAGCCTCTGGCAGACCTACAAGCAAAGATGCGACTTATCCCTGGTTATCTCGCACCTTCGATCACCGAGTCATGGTTACGTCGCTATCAAGTTCTTCCTGGTCGGATGCACCCGACAATGAGTACATCCGGTTCAGGGGGATTCCTCCTCCATGCTATCAAAGTGTATGCTCGTTCAGCTCCTCGGTCATTCTATGGCTAATTTGGAATCACGACCTCTTTCAGCTACGATGACCCGAACGCTACAGCAGTCACATTCCGGCAGAAATCGAAAAAGGCCCCGGGAAATGGAGAGCCATCATCTCCTATGCAGGTGGACTCAATGGAATATACTGTCACTAATGAATCGTCACATTTGGCACAAAATTCTTCCGACAACTCGCCACCTTAGTGCGATATTTCGGGGAAAATAGCGGCGATGACCTGTCCAGAGTCTATTAGATGGAAGGGGATGTCTGGGTCAATTTAAACACACCTCATCCACAATGGTATAGGCAATATGTTGGTTTAAACGCCGATTCTGCAGCACAGCGAATATACGTCGGGCCCCGCGGCGAGCGTTCGAACGACCTATCATATTAGCAGCTAGGTCTGCAACGAGTCCTTCCGTCAGCTCACGTTTTTAACAAGTTTAGTCTAATCAAACCTGGTACTAGCGCTGAGAGTTTGCGATTAGCTTCATCTCGACTGCGAAGTTTCTCTTCGGCCGTGCGAGGTTGAGAAGGCGCTCTTAGCTTGCCTCCAGGCCACAAGTTTTCCCTGAGCAAAGTAACCACGGGAAGAACGCGGCTTTCTTCGAACAGAGATCGTATACTCTGCCGTATTTTCCTGAGAAAGAACGTGAATATATATCGACTACGGAAATCTTGACAACTGACTGCTCGATTGTATCCCCAAAGACTTGCTGAAGGATGATTACAATTGCTTGACGGCGAAGCCAATTATTTTTCTTGTGAAGCTCGAAAATGGCGAGCACCAAGTCACAGATGGGGGCGGAAAAGCTGGATGTGCTCGTTTCTCCGTTTAGTGGCTTAAGATCACCTGGCATCTGCATGAGAGTGTCCAGAGACATCGCTTTTCCAAATTGTCTCATTGCTTGAGCAACAACCTCCTCGTCGTTGATGGCAGAGCCGACAATCCCACTGAATTCAGCTACTTGCCGTGTGAGACGCTGGATCATCACATCCAGCATAGAAGGCCCAAAGAACATATCATCAATGCTTTCGGTGACAGACCGATACATCGACTGAACGATGTTTCGTCCAGAGAATGCCCCTTGTTCCTTGGCAGTGTCATCCTTTACCTCCGAGGCGATAAAAGGAGAGTCCCTCGACAGAAACACACGAAGTTCTGTACTTTCACAAACCATTGGAATTGAAATTAGGTTCTGGAAAGAAGTCAGTGTTGTCACAGTTCGGGAGTAACTGCCACGCACTTGCATGTATTTCTCCAAGGCTTGTCTCCTAGTGTCAACAAAGTTCCCCGAGAGCGAAGTTACAAGTCGCTTGCCAGGAAAGTCAAGGTTGCGAACTACAGGGTACTCGTCACGAAGCTTGTTGTGCATTCGCAGGAACTCATTGTACCGCCGTGCAATGACCCAACCAGATGAGAAAGTTCCATCCGGAGAAAGCTGTTGCACCTCAACAAGGTATCGGACCACAGACTTTCCTTCCTCCTCGGCGACGGTTGAACTGACGATAGAAACCTTCGTTCTGTGCGGGACGAGACGATTTGCAGATTCTTGTTGCTCATACTGAGTTTTCTGAAAGTGCAGTTCCCTCAGCTCTCTAGTCATCGACGCCTTGGCCTTGCGAAGGAGGCGGAGCTCTTGAGTGTCCCCCGTTAATTCAGCTTTCTTGATGAGTGAATCGAGCGTTCCCGCGTGGACTTCCAACTTTGATATTTTCTTTCCGAGGCGGGCAATTTCATACGAGAGCTGGAGATCGCCAGGTCCTGCAAGTTGAAATGATCCCTGCCCAACAGTATGGGGGTTCTCCATCGTGTCGTCTTCTTCATTCTCTTCATCAACGTTTATATCTTCCTCATCTCCGAAAATCCCACGCGACTTCCTCACGTCCGGCACCGGAGGGATGAAGCTATCTGCCTGCTCCCCAGCACGGTCTTTGGGTTGACTAGAGTGTTGCTCCGTGGCGATAATATCGGTCAGTGCGGCCTGGATGGCTTCCATACGTTCAGACTCATCCATACTGGGCCTCCCGTCATCTGGGTCGTTGAAGAGTGGAGCCCGTGAAATGTCCGAGGATTTGTCCGACAAGGGAGCCATAAGAACGTCGATGTTGCTACGAGATGTTGTGGGTGGCGAATAAATCAATGGGCCTTGGACCAAGTGAGGATGTTGTAAAGAACGACTCGATGTAACAAGAGACGGAGATGACTCGGAACGAGGAATTGGGGATCTGGTCCAGGATGACGCTCCAAAGACCGGCACAGCTGAAGATAAGTCGAGCTGTTGTGGTTTGTTAATGGGCGCGGACGCCTCGACCTCGGGTTTGACGAAAGCGGTATCTTCGATTACGCGAAACCATAACTCTGATTTCTGGAAATCTTCAAAATCACCCTCCATCTCTTGCTCCACCTCCCTCTGGGCCAACATGACACTCCTGCGAACTTTCTTATTCTCGATGACGCTTGGCATCACTTCATTGGAGGCGTAACCTCGAATGGTATCGACATGCTTTTGCGAGATTGAGGATAAGGAAGGGTGAGGCGGTATGGCAGAAAAGTACAGATCGTTGATCAGGCAAATATCCTCTCGTAAGGTTGTCGGGTTGGATGGGTTTTGAATTGGATCGTCTTCACCGCCAGAAGAGTAGTCAACCGATTCTAAAGGATTCTTGAAGCTTTCTACAGTTAGCCAAAATTGCACAAGTAGCGAACGATGGCGACGATCCATGAATTCCATCAAGTATGAGAGGGAGGTTGGGTTGCCAAGAACATCTCTGAACGAGACTCGGGGACGTGTGTGGATTTCGCCCATAACAGCTGTCTGGTTGGATAGAATACATGAGTGGTCCACGCAGGAATGTCAAGTGAATGAAGCCAACCGGATCTTGTTCGCCTCCCAGGACAACAATGCGCTGTTCAACCGTACGCTTTGCAGTATACAACCTGTCCAAAAATGCCACGACGTCCTCAGTCCTCTCTCCATTTATCCACTCTTCTTTCTCGTGGTTTGCTATATAAAAATTAACTTGTTGCCCTGATATGAGGGTCAGAGACGTACCAAGTAACAGCCTTGTCCTGCGAATTTCACCCATGACGTCGTTCTTGAGGCGACGTGCGTCCAACAGAGAGGAGCAACGATTGATACTTCGAAGGAAAGACTCGAACTGACGGACGTCGGTACGAATAGTAATTGCATCTCCTCCGGGAGTGATCGTCGATGTAATGCGGTGATGACGTCGCGGCGATTGGGCTTCGAGAACGTTTCGTACTTTGGAAATCAGCTTTCTACAAAGAATGAGCATAGACGCGCCCCCGGGCAGAAGGAACATACTGCTGATGTATCGCAGCTCCAGCCTAAGCTTGAACTCAGAAGACGACCAATGGGAGGATATTAAACACTCACCACCTGTTCGATTGTACGATTCCAGAAGTCAGGATCTGTGACCATATCCATCATTGGATAAAGCACGGTGCAGGCTACGATCTCTCTGACCACCGTCTTGAGGACCTTGCTTCGTGCTTCACTCTCTGGGAGGACATAAGGGAGGATCCGGTCTACCATGCCCCTTAGATGCATTTCCTCGCTCTGTTTGGTGAAGGTAGACGAAAGATTGTCCACAGCCGGATGTAAACTTTCACCCTTTCCGACATAACGACTAGCCAAAAGCATGTCAAGTTCCTCTGACTGAGTGAGGTGGCGCTCAAGGCCCGCGCCACGAAGGGCGACCTCTGACTGACGGAATTGTTCAATATGGGAGGTGACTTTGGGAAGGATCCGTTTGACGAGGAGGGATGGGACGTCGATGGTCGCTGCGCGCTGCAGGAGCTCTTCGAGTGCGGCATGCAAAGCCGTTGACACAGCGGTGGGGAACGAAGGGGAGGACGAGATGTCTTTGTACCAGGACAAAACAAAGTCGCGGACTATGAGAATCATGATTTCGTTTAGGTTGGAGGACACTACGGGCAAGTCGGGACACAACGACGGCAGTGACTGAGGGGACTTGTGTGACCATTGTGAGCGGGTGAGGACCACCTGCCACGCGGCGGGGGTTGAGAAGGCAAGAGGACGGGCGGCATGAGAGAGCGGGTTTCCGGGTGCAAGTACCTTTGAATCGAGCCTGTATGCGAGGTAAAAGTGCGCCAGGAGGCAAGATATGGCCACGAGGAGGACGAGAAGCGGAGAGAGGAGGAGGAGGGCGAGTGGAGAGGAAGCAACGCGGACGGCCACTGGGGTGGAGATGGCGAGGATACCGACGAGGAGGACAGTCCTCGTCGTGATCACCGGGCCACTTTCATAGGGGAGGTCCGGCATCAAGTCGAAGTCCGCATCAATGACACGTCCAACACTGCTTCAGGGTCAACCGACCCGAACTAGCACGCGTTCTAACTCGCTCCCTACATAAACCTCGTTGCCGCTGTGCTGCGTACATTCGGTCCACGATGTCCTCCACGCACGGCACGCCTCGCCCTCTCTCCACTGCAGAAGGATTCGTATGTGGTGGTTTTGCGGCCTCTATTGCGGTAAACCATCGTCAAATTACGCGCTCGCGCTCGTTTCTCATACAAATGAACAGGTTACGTTCTCCAATATCCCAGAAGTCGCAAAAACGCGTCTGCAACTCCAAGGCGAGCTAGCAAAGAGTGGCGGTCAAAAGGTTTACAAGAACGCGATTGATGTTCTCGCGAAAACGTGGAGAAACGAAGGTATCCGAGGTCTGCAACGAGGTCTCGGTCCAGCGGTGAGTTCTCCGTGTACTTTCATGGTATCGTCCTCATATTTTCCAGTATGCATACCAGGCAAGCACTTAAATTTGTTTTGTCTCTCCGGTCCTGTGACCCCTTCCCAGATTCTCCTCAACGGTTCACGCTTAGGTATTTATTGTTTACCGCGATTACTTGCAAAGCTGAAATAAGACAGGGTTTTATGAGCCTTTCCGCCGGACGATCAACCGTGTCATAGGCAGGCCTGTGACCGACCAAATACCTCTGACATCCGTAGCAGCCGGTGCTGCTAGTGGTGCAGTAGGCGCGGCCATCGGAAATCCACTATTCCTCATCAAGGCCCGCATGCAAGTCAGTACAACCCGACAGGCCCTTTCACGTGTAAAAATGACTGACCCTCATAAAGGCGTATTCTCCCTCATTACCAGTCGGCACCCAACATCACTACAAAAACTCTTTTGACGCACTCTCTACGATATTTCGAACTGAAGGATTCCGAGGTCTCGTCCGTGGTATAGATGCTGCTATTCTTCGAACTGCCATGGGCTCTTCTGTTCAACTCCCGACCTACAACTGGACCAAAAACCAACTCGTCACAAACGGTATCTTACCCGCTAACAGCATCTGGACCTACCTGGCCAGTAGTTCTGTATCGGGTGTTTGTGTGGTGCGTTATGAGGCAACGCGCGAGCGAAACTTCTGATGCCCCAGACAGTGCATCGTAATGCAACCGGCAGATACCGTGAGTGCACTAGGCTTTCCACCGTACTACTGTTGACCCCCATCAGGCTCTCACTCGGGTGTATAACCAGCCAACAATACGGTTACCTGATGGACGTTTGCAAGGTACATTATACAGGAATCCTATTGACTGTCTCTGGAAGACATTCAAAACCGAAGGGGTATTTGGGTGGTATAAAGGCAAGTAAATTTTCCACCTGTCCTCACAATGGTTTACCTCCCTCTGAACAGGGTCGACCGCACATTTTCTGCGCATTGCTCCACACACGTAAGTGCTAGCATGGGTGGCATTCCTGGTTTTGCTGATCCATGCTATACAGAATCATTACCCTGACTGCAAACGATATCATTCTTAGTCTTTACAAGGATTTCGTAATTAAGCGAGGGGTGTTATAGGCATTGAGCACATCTAGACATCTTTGGTTTTCATTGCAGACTAGCGCCGGAGATTGGTGTGGTGCGACTGTTTCGAATATTACTAGTACATTTCCTCCCATTGGCGCCCAAGGGCTCGTAGCGCAGTGGTAGTGCGTGTGATTCCAGACAGGGGTGTCCACAAGGTCATCCGTTCAATCTGGGTCGAGCTCATTTCATTTTTCCCCCTTCAATCCATCTCAATGAAGCGCGAAACTAGTAATCAGAACAAGTTGGAATAGGATTCTCCGTTTTATAGGAGTCGACCCAAATCAGGACATGTTCATGGCCAAGAACAAAATGAGTTTGTGCTGGTACAAAGTACAACAAATTATTTGAGCAATGTCCATTTAGAATTCTTTCTTGTGCTCAAAAATACCTCTCCACCTGAGGAGCGATCCATCCACGCTGACGCCTGTGTGGGAACTAGGTTTGTCACCTGGTGAACCCCGGCACGATGCATCAAACTCGGGCTACAGATAAGAGCGAGTAACTCACAAGATATCGTTGACCGGGTACAAAGGGACTTTGAGTGCAACCCTCGGGTACCGATACCCCGGGAACATCCCAAACAGTAACTTGCGCCGTTCGCTTCGACGGATACTTGTACGTTCTAGCATCATTGACGACAATCACACAGAAAGCCTTCACGTCCCGCGGAGGACAGATTGACTGGCATTGTATCAGCATACGGCAGAGTTCTGACAACCGACACGTCATACCTCGAGTTCTTGTTCAATCTCCTTCGAAACAACATCCCGCTCCTGGACAGCTCTCTCTCGGATATGTCGGGCCAACCAACCAGCATCTTCGGGGCCAATGGACGATATGACGCTCTTTGCCGCCTCGATGTCTTCCAGCAAGGTATCGTATATGTCGTAAATCTTGTCGGGTGGGCCATCTGTTTGACTGTTCATGTCTAGCACTCGGGAGACATGTATGGCCTCACCGTCCTCCTTGGGTCTGAATTTCGAGCCTGCACGTTGCTCAAGGCGCTCTGCATAGTCGAGCAGCCTACACCTACGTTTTTCATATTCAGTCCACAGCTTCGAAGCATGCGATTCTCGCTTTGTCTGTAGACAGTGAACAAGCAAGTCAATGAAGATTCTATGCGCCACACCTTCCATTGCGTGCTAAGCTTTAACTCCTCTTTTGCGTCATGCGGTCCCACTCTTTGTTTCCGACCATCGGTGTCCTCGACGAATTCGATGTACGCAATAGGATATGCCTATTTCAAATGTCAGGATCCAACACCTGGAACCAGGCACATCACACCTTTATTATTGTGAGCGTCATAACTGCGACGCTACCGCCGTCCGCTGTCAAGCTGTTTAGTGTTGCAACGAATGGTCCACGCTGGAAACCAAGCTTTGCGTGCCATGGCGCCATATGGGTTGAATTTCCAGTCAACAAGAGAACATTGGAATGGTAGGCTTCCAAGATTTCAGAGCCTTCCTTTCTCTCCGCCGAAAGCTACAGTGACTGAATGGAGCGACCATATCTTTCAGGATGGCTGAACTAACCTTTGCACCAGCTAGAGCGATTTTCCGACCAATTTTTATTTTCCCCTTTCTTACACTTCGCGCCAGTGGGGCATCGATTCGCGCGCGTAGTCTATACCAGCCGTCAGTTACCTCGAGCTCAGGATGGTTTTGACCTGGTGCAGAATTCGCTTCTGAACCACCGGCAGGCCAAATTATATCGGAGATGCAGAGTACCATCGGTGATTCGGCCGATGCATCCCTGGTTGTTATTAACCGTAATGGAGGGCGGGAGGAGCCGTTAAGGTCCCGTTCGTATCTGACAGCATATTTGAATTGCAAAGACCCAATCTTTCGGATCACTCTGCTGACCTGTACATCAACTGACGAATAACTTCTGGCCAGCACCAACGTTTCTTCAAAGGATCACTCTCGCCCACAGGATCGAGAGCAACCATGCCAGCCAATTTCCAGAGAACTAGTGGCCAGTGATTGTCAACCCATGCTTGTTTGGCAAGGGCGCAACCCTTTGCGTGTAGTACTTCCAGCACGGCTAAGCGGTCTAAGACAAGAACGGAGGGCGGATCGGGAGGATTTGGGGGAGAGCGAGAATGGGTGGAGAAAGCGTAGAAAGGGGCTGACCGAGGGTTCACTTGACTAAGTTCCTTGAAATTTCTGGGACAGACTATCAGGATGGACCAAACGGCCGAAGGTACAAAGACACAGACATTCCCATATCTTCGAGTTGTTTGGCACTGTAGGCTTGTGGCCGCAAGCCAGAAGCGGCAAGCGTTTGCCTGCCAGGAGGAGGAGCTAATACAAAGTTAAGCTCCGGGGAGGGGAATTAAAAATTCACAACTGTACTCACCGAGATTAAAGATCCCGCTACTATTCCGCTTGGTTGGTCGAGGTGACGACGACACTGAAGGGGGATAAACACGGTTCATGATTGCCCTTGGGTGAGAGGGAGTCGGTGGAAGCTTTCTGTTTTCAAGTATAAATGTTGTCGGAGTGTCAGATTTCATGGCAGTTTTGAAAGGCGTAACAAATTTTGGTCTCGTCGAGGCACTCCCATGTCTAGGGGTAAAACCCAGTGGCTTTTGAGTTGCGGCGCGGTTCGCGACCAAAGATGGGCGCAAGGGTGATACAGCCGGAGCGAATTGAGAGGGGACGGTAGCAGAGGGATGATAGCCGGGCAGAGGTGAATTAATGCTGGGAGCGGATACTTGTGGATGCGAGGGCATGGAAGTCATTGCGCTGATAAAGGGAGATTTGAAAGGTTTCGTCTGTCGTTTGCTACCTAGACTCTGCAACGCGCTGTGCGATCTGGAGGGTGTCGGTTCTGCGTTTGCAGATCTGAAAAGGGAAGCAGGGGTGGGTGTCTCGGGTGCCTGCACCGAGGGGTGTGCATTTCTTGCAGATGAGAATGTTGCCCGTGGAGGAGACACTATCTGGGTGGAGGGGTGAGAATCGGGTTCGTTGTCGGGAAGATGGACCTCTTCCTGCCATTTCTTCATCTTCTCTTCGGCCTCCCGCAGGGCAGCGGCTGATGGGATGAAGAGTGATTTCGGATTTTCATCCTTGGTAGAGGGTCTGTGGAAGCCGGGCATTGCTGTCGTAGCTGCGTTGAAGCCAACGAACGAGCTGGGGTTGAACCATGCGGCATGGTCGACCTCGGATGAGCTGTCTATCGCGGAGGCACTCTTGAACGGTGCGTATATGCGCTCTGTTTGGGTTGTCTGACGCGGGTTAAAAGGGTTTTCGTCATCGTCGACAGGGGCGACGAAAGATTGGGAGAGTTGGGCATCTAGGGAATCAAAGGCGAGGATGTCGTCTTGGCTGAGTTCACCGACCTGATCATCAAAGGTGGGGGAGGAGAGACGCATTCGCTTTGCGGGTGGTGAGAGGGACATGATGGTGGTGGTAGTGGTCGACGCGCGCCTGTCACATGACCCAGGATACGGAGAGATGGACAAGGCGAGCAGACTTTGGTTTTTCCAAAACATACTCGCCTGCCTTGCCCGTCGACCGCACAGGTCCCCCGCCACCCCACCATCCCCAATGAATGGTTCCGCCCCTCCTCCCCGCACCCCAAAGCCACCCCCAGCCGGTCCCGCCCCGCCCGCCCCACTCGTCTCTCCCCCACTTCCACCCGCCCAGTCCTCCGTC